>JAPPVO010000997.1:0-32936 GCA_030407325.1 Camellia japonica | reverse complement strand
AACTTTTGTATTACAGATTTTGGCAATACTAAGCTGGAACGACTTCTAACATCATGGATAATGTAAGTTGTCTTTTTTAAAAAAAAATGGTACACAGATTTTAAAAAAACTTTTGTAAGATAGGTTCTGATTATAAAAAAAAAAAATTCCTCATTTTTTACAGCTAGATGGAGATTTACAACGAACTGTAATATTCGTTCCCTTTACTCATCGTCTTATAAAATTTCATTATAAGATCATATCAGCTACTTATTTGTTTTTGTATGTATAGGTTCAGTTTCTTCAACAAAGAAATGTCGGTGTAGTGATTCGTGATGAGCATGATTTGAATGTCGTTCGTATTTCTAATGTTAGCCCAAAAATCACTTTCTTATCATTTTATTTATTTATTTTTATTTCTTATGCTTTGGTTATTTCTTAGACTTTGGTTATTTTTGTTAGGCAATGGAAAAAGAAAATGCAAATGCAATGTCGAAAGGAAAAGAAAAGGTGTCTTATGCTTCCAAGGGCAAGGGAAAGGAAAATGCATGCCCAGCGGTATAGTTCTTAATGGTTTCTGTAAAGTGTTTTTGTTTTTTTTTTTTTTAAATTGTTAGTTTTCGTATGTTTGTATTTTAAGCCATAATTGTAAAGAAATACAAAATTGTTTATTTTAAGCCATAATTGTAGAATGCTTTTGAAACTGCATGTCCAATTATTTTTTTAAACCATAATTGTATTTTTATCTTTTAAACTGTGCACTTTTTTAAGTGTCTCCTGTATATATGTGTAAATCTGCACCACTTTTCAATGTAAGTGGGTGAAAATTTTGAGATAAAGAGAGGGAGAAAATGGGCAACAATTTTTTTTTTTCTAGCTATGTGAATGGGGATACTTTATGAAGTTCATAAGTTAGCCGAACATTTGTTTGTTTGTATAACAAAACCACACAATTTATTATATAGATTATAAATGACAAAGGTGACTGATTGCAAGGGCAAGCGAAAGGAAAATGCATGTTTAGCGGTATGATTGTTATTGATTTTTGTAGAGTGTTTTTAGTTTTTACTTTTATATCTTCATATATTGTACTTTATTTAGCCATAATTGGATTTTATTTTTGAAACTATGCACATATTTTTATGTGTCTCCTGTATATTCTTAGGAAGAAAGAAATATATAGGGGATACTTTATGAAGGAATATATAGTGTCTCCTGTAAGTGCATGGGCCCTACAAGAAAATGAGGATACTTTATGAAGCTCATCTGCTGATCGAACATTTGTTCATTACTGTTACAAAACCACACAATCTGCTGGTCGAACATTTATTCATTAGTATAACAAAACCACACAATTTATTATTATTGTTATTATAAAACTATGGGTAGTCATGGGTAAGAGTATAATACATTTTCTCTAAATTCTTGGTATTTTCTTTGGACAGTGGAAAATGGTACTTGATAATATTTACATTTTAAGCATCCAATGATTTAATATTCATATTTTAGGGGCCCAATGGTTATGTTATATCAAGAGCTGTATTAGCTCAACGTGCACGACGAGAACGTGAAAGAAATGAAAATGCATGCTCTGCATATCAATCGGGACAACGCTTGCGACAAGAACGAGAGAGATTAGGAGCATATGTTAAAGACTTTCCTTCATTAACACCGAGTCGTCGCAGTCATGCTTGCCTAGAACAGGGTACAAAGACACTTGCGGATACTTCGTTGGCACAAAAACGAACAATGGTTACACATGCATCCACATATTCGTTCTCTATGGAAAGTACATCTTTAGCTCGGAATTGGTAAAACATGTTTAATTCTTTAAATAATACTCTTACTTTTACATGTGTATAAATTTTAATTTATGCACAACAAATATGTGTAGGCCTAATTCTACAGTCACATTTCTTCAAGAGGATCTATGTACAGATGATGAATTAGAAGATATGACTATAAGTACTGCGATTAATACTCAATCACACATGAATTCATGTCGTCATTCTCTCGGCAAGATGGATGTGTTATGTCCTTACTGTTCAGCCTTACATTGGATGGACGAAAAATTAGCACAATCATCTCGAAAGCGTCCCCTATTTGGAACTTGCTGTTCAAAAGGAAAGACTAGGCTACCTCTGCTTATGACACCCCCTCCACCGCTTCAAGCATTATATGATGGGGATGATGATCAAGCAAGATCGTTTCGACGTTATACTCGAATATACAATGCAGCCAATGCTTTTACAAGTCTTGGTGCTACATTGGATCCAAGAGTACTAAGGGGAAGCGGCCCTAAACCATTTATTATCCATGGGGAATTGCGACATCGAACAGGATCACTTCTACCACAGCCAGGTCAGGATGCGACTTATGCTCAGTTGTACATTTATGATCCTGATTCAGCTTTAGAAGTTCGAAATCGTAGAAATCCTCACTTACGAAGGGATGTTCTCAAAACTATTCAAGATAGTTTGTTGCAAGTTAATGCATTTGTAGACAAATTTCGGCAGGCTCATGCAATTTTGAATCAATTAGCCTTCACTGGACAAAATCTACCTGCTCATCTCACTACAGTTCAGCAACAGACCGACGACGGTATAACCTACCAACTGCTGATGAGATTGCAATTGTAATACCAGGTGATGGAACCGAGGTTACTGGAATGAGAGATGTTGTTTTACATCTACAGGGAAATAATGAACTGATGCAAATTAATGAATGTCACCCAGCGTATTTGCCATTGCATTATGTTTTATTATTCCCGTATGGTGAGCTCGGATGGGAACCTGAGTTGAAATTGTGGGACGTTAAACATGATCGGCCTTCAACTGATCGACTTACTCAAATGGATTTTTATAGTTATCGTTTGTTTGAGCGACCTACAGAGTATTCAACAATTTTGAGAGGTGGAAAACTATTCCAAGAGTTTTTGGTAGATGCTTGGGCTGCAACGAGCAAAATCGGTTGACGTACTACAAGCTTAATCAAAAAAAAATTCGGGCTGAACTTTACCAAGATTTAAGCGATATTGATCCAGATGACTTGCAACCTAATCAAATTGGTCAAAGGTTTATTTTGCCATCTTCATTTACTGGTAGTCCTAGACATATGTTTGAAATCTTTCAAGATTCAATGGCTATCACGCGATACAACCAGCACCCAGATATTTTTCTCACCATGACTGCAAATCCCAATTGGCCAGAAATTACTTCAGCATTATTACCACACCAAAAAGCTATTGATCGTCCGGATTTGATTGCCCGTGTTTTTGAGCTAAAAAGAAAGTGTTTGATGAAGGAGATAGAGACAAACAAAGTGTTCGGTAATAAAGTTGCACATGTTTTTACAATTGAATTCCAAAAACGAGGCCTACCACATATGCATGCGCTTCTCTTTCTTAAAGGTCCAGACAAAATTCGAACATGTGCTCAAGTAGACAAATTAGTTTGTGCAGAATTTCCAGATCCAAAAGATGATCCTACACTTTTTGAAACTGTCAAGTGTTGCATGGTACATGGACCATGTGGTGCTCGAAATCCCCAAGCACCATGTATGGAAAATGGTAGATGTACTAAGAAATACCCTCGAGACTTTGCAGAATCAACAACTATGGACCAAGATGGATATCCAATCTATCGTCGTCGCAATAGTGGTCAAGTATATACTGTGAGAGGACAGGAAGTTGATAACAGGGATGTGGTACCATACAATGCATATCTTTCTAAACGGTTCAACTGTCATATAAATGTAGAAGTTTGTGCTGGAGTGAGATGTGTTAAGTATATACATAAGTATATTTACAAGGGTTATGATCGCACAACAATGGTTTTGGGATTGATTAATGAGATCCAACAATATCTTGATGCGAGGTATATTGGACCACCAGAAGCTGCTTGGCGAATATTGGTCATCATTTGCATGCAGAGATGCCAACAGTTGTTCGCTTGGCACTTCATCTACCTGGAATGCATCGTGTTCTTTTCAATCCTAATGACTCATTGGAAATGATTCTTTCTAGAGCTGCGCAACAAAAATCGACTCTTACTGGTTTTTTTGATTATTGTGCTTCCAATGAAAATGAATGTCAATTCACTTACCAAGAATTTCCGCAACATTTTGTTTGGCTCAAGTCAGAACATAGATGGAAACCAAGAGAACATGGATATGCAATTGGTAGAATGTACTTTGCTAGCCCTAACTGTGGTGAAAGATTTTATCTGCGTTTGTTGTTAACTGTTGTCAAAGGGCCAAGATCGTTTCAATGTTTACGTACAGTTAACAATGTTTTGCATGAAACGTTTAAATCAGCATGTGTTGCAAGAGGACTCTTAGAAGATGATGAAGAATGGATACATGCCTGAAAGAGGCTGCAGTTATGAAAACTGGATATCAATTGAGGAGATTGTTTTGTATTATTCTGACCCAATGTTTTCCACTACAACCACATGCATTATGGAATCAATTTTCAATGCATATCTGTGATGATCTTGCACATAAGCTTCGTACATTGTTTGCCATTTCTAACCCAACTGAGGCTCAAATTGAAGATTATGGTTTGTATCTTTTGAATCAAATGCTTCAAGAATCAGGAAAGAGTTTAATTGACTTCCCGCCCATGCCACAACCTACAACAAATTGGAGTGCAACAGTTGGTAACCGATTGATATTCGAACATCAACAACTACATAATGAGGCACAACAGACAAATGTGCAAATTACTATTGATCGCCTCAATAATGGACAACGAACTGCTTATAAGCAATCACTTCTTCAGTCTTTGAAAGTAAAGGGACTATTTTCTTTTTGAATGGCGGTGCCGGAACGGGGAAAACATTTTTGTACAATACGATTGCATTAAAATGTCGCAGCCTTGGCCATATTGTTGTTACCGTGGCTTCATCTGGAATTGCATCATTGCTATTAGTAGGAGGTCGCACTGCACATTCAACATTTTCCATTCCATTGGATGTCTTGGAAAATTCAGTTTGTGGGTTTAGCAAGCAATCATTACAGGCTGAATTGTTTAGAGAAACAAAACTCATAATTTGGGATGAAGTTCCTATGCAACATAGACATTGTGTTGAGGCGGTTGATCGCACACTTCGAGATATTTGTGATTGTGAAAAGCCATTTGGGGGTATCACTGTTGTTCTTGGTGGAGACTTTCGACAAATCTTACCAGTTATAACCAAAGGAGTTCGTGAGCAAATTGTGAATGCATCATTGAGACACTCTGTTTTGTGGAAGGATCTACATGTTTTATCTTTAGATTTGAATATGCGCTTGAATCATGCAAACCTTGGAAATGCTATTTTTGCAAAATTCTTGACGGAGGTAATACTCATTCGAACTTTGATTATACCATTTGAGGATACTTTGATTAACCATTTTTTTAATTTATTTTATTTTATTTATTAGGTTGGAACCAATCCGCAAGAAATCATTAAAATTCCATCAACAATACACAAATGCCAGGATCTAAAGGAATTACTCTCAGCAGTTTATCCACAATTGGATGTGGCAGATACATCAACCCCATCATTCTTAACGGAGCGTACAATTCTTTCTGCACGAAATGATGATGTCAGTGCTATCAATATTGCTGCGTTGAATATTTTTCCAGGGAATACATATACGTATCTTGCTGCAGATAAGATGGCTGAAGATGATGAAATTGATCCTTCCATTACAAACAGATATCCTAATGAGTTTTTAAATTCATTGGATCCTCCTGGGCTACCAGCTTTTAAGGTAGAGTTGAGAGTGTTGTCCTATAAGTTATTAAGAAACATTGCACCGAAAGATGGACTATGTAATGGCACAAGATTGATGGTATCAAGGTGCGACACTCGCATAATTGAAGCTCGAATCTTAACTGGAGAGAAGTTTGGCAATTTGGCATTTATACCAAGGATATCATTGACTCCGTCTTCTGCAGAAATGCCTTTCCGAATGACAAGACGTCAATTTCCATTCGATTGGCATAGCTTTGACCATTAACAAATCTCAAGGACAATCTGTGAAATTTGTTGGGGTTGATTTGCGTACACCTGTTTTTAGTCATGGGCAACTATATGTGGCATTATCCAGATGCACATCTTTCGATCGTATAAGTATCCTCCTCCCTAATGATGAGCCAGATTCCACTACAAATATTGTTTACCCTGAAGTTTTGTTATGAAGACCTTTCGGAAATTGATGAGGCATTCGTAAGAATTGTGGGAATTTGTTCTTTCCACAATTCTCAAACACATATTTTTGTAAAGTATATACATTTTGTAAAGCAAACGATAGCTATGACCCACTTTTTGTAAAGCTTTCCACCTATGTGGACTTTGTTGCATTTCAAATATTTTTGTGAAGCCTTTTATTCCCCTATATTTTTGCATTTCCAGTATAGCTAAGTTTGACATGTAAGAGTGCTGACTTGATCTTTTACAATTGAGTTATTACTTTGGACATGTAAGTTGATTTATTACTTTGGACATGTAAGTTGTCACTACTTTGAACATGTCAGTTGTCACTACTTTGTATACTTTTTTTTCCCCCCTTTTTATAAAATTATTATGTTCTCTTTTATGTTCTCATCTTCTTATTTAATTGAGAAAATTACAAATCAATGAGTTTTTAAATATTTTGTGAAGTTATCACCTATTTATACATTTTGTTTCAATAACCATGATATGATAACCATACTCTTCTTGCTATACATTTTGTTTCAAGTATTGATACTAGCAATACTTGATGGCTATTAGATGACTTTAAAATCTTTTTAATTTGACTATTTTGTAAAGCAACAATTTGTATTCTATAGTTGATGTAATTGATGATTTTCACATTAATTTGACAAACTAGATGAGTTGCAGGAATTATTTTTTTTACCATTTATTGTTGGGATGCTATGGCATAGAGTTGATTTCTTCTTCATGATATGATGCATTTAGTTTTTTAATGCTTACTGTATCTTGATTCCTCATTAATTTCAAAATATTTGATTTCCGTATCTTAATTTGTAAACAATTTCTAAAGACTACTATTTGCGAGGTTATGATATTTATGTTCTGTGTATTATATTATTTCAATCAGATATTTGTGGTTCGGGATACTATGACACTCACCAATGTATTAGGTGTTAGTCACAAACTAATGGTGCTACAGACTCTACAAATTTCAATCAGATAACTTGAACTTTTATCAGATCTTACAGACTCTACAAATTTTAATATGATACGTACAAATTACAATTACATTTTAATCTCAATATTATTTATACCGTGCCTTTAGGCACGGGCATACGCTAGTAGTATTACAAGGGAAGGAAAAGATAGAGCAAGAACGAATTTGTTTTAGGAATAGAACACAAAAATAAATAAATAAAATCGAATTCATTTGAAAGGAATATAAATTATAACAATTTTGCTCAACATTGTCACAAATGTTCGTACAGTGTAACAATGTAATAGCCGTTCTCTAATAAGTAATTCTTATATTTTTCAAATTATTAGGAGTTGTTTGGAATGATCTAAATAAGTGCACTTTTTGACTTTTTATGAAATATGATTGGGTTTGGGTTGGGTTTGAAATGATGTGTTAAAAAGGTGATATGACTTAAATAAGATGATGTGACTTAGGCCAAGTTTGGCATCCTCAAAAAAATCTAAAAAGTCAAAAAGTCACTATCCTATTTAAGTCACATTATCTTATTTAAGTCACATCACCTCTCTAACACATCATTTCAAATCCAACCCAAATCCAACCCATATTTCATAAAAAGTCAAAAAGTGCACTTATTTAGTCTTTCCAAACTTGGCCTATAGTGACTTTTTGACTTTTTTTAAATATGTCAAACCAACCCTAAATAACAAGTGACAATAATATTTGAAGATAAAACTATGAAAAGTTATTTAGAGATAGTTTAATTATGTGCGTTGTGAATCAATTAATGCAACCGTAAAAAAGAGTAGTTAATGGTAAAAAAAAATGACGAAAGGCCTAGAAAAATATAGGTAACTAAGGGGTTATTTGGGGTGTCCTAAATAAGTGTACTTTTTATCTTTTTAGATTAAAAAGTTAAGGAAAAAAATATGGATGTTTGGATTAACTTTTTGACTTTTTATGAAAAATATGTATTAAAAAATTATATAAATAAGTGTATAAGAAAAGATAGGGTAGGAGGCCGTACGGATTGGCAGTGGAGTTTGTCGGGTGAGTAGATGAGAAAATATTGTCTCCTTCTCGGGCTTTGATTGGATGGTGTTGTTTGGCCCATGGAGGCCCACCACAGGTCCCGTTTTTCTAATTTGAACCGTTCAATATGTAGAACTCGTCAAGTACTATATGCTCATAAAAAATCACATTGATTGGATATTGATAGCTATCTAATCGTGTTAGTTTTTTTTTGTTAACTGTTAACTATAACACCATCTATTTTTATACAAAACTGATTTGATCATATAGTTAGCGATATCCGATAGACGTGATTTTTTTATAAATATATAGTATTAGACGAGTTCTACATATTAAACGGTTCAGATTATCAAAACGGGACCTATGATGGGCCCCCACAGACCCAACTTTACCATCCAATTTAATATACACATAATAAAAAAAATTATCTGTCGCTGACTAGTTCATTACGTCAGTACCAATCTTGTAATTGAAAGTTGATTGGTATTAATATTTGTATATTAATTTTTTAATATTTTTTTTTATCGACTAGTGATAACTTTTTAACATTTTGAATAACTTTTTAACTTTTTCTAAGGTTGTCCAACCAGTCCTAAATTTTTTAAAAAAAGAAGAAGATAGGGTTACCTTAAATTTAATTGAAAATATGAGTCCACGTGAAATCAGCACATAACCAACCTTAAATAATCGGGATAACATAACAGCTTGTTCTTTAAAAAATATTTGGAATTTACAAATGCATGATAATGACTTAAGGTTCCATCTACTTTAACAAATTTGGAAGAACACCGGATAACTTTCATCAATTTTAACCTTTTCACATTTTTTGAAACATTTTTCACATTAATGTCAATTAGTATTCTTTTTAAGAATAATGATATACAAATTAATATATCTAAAAAAATAAAATTACTTATTGATGATACTTATCATTTCATTAAAGAAGGTCATGTTTTAATTATTACAATTTTATATTATTATAAGACAAACTAGTCATTAAAATAATTTAATAATATATCATTTTCCTCTCCTTTTTTTAACTAAAATTTTAAAATCTCTTAATTATCTCATTAAATGTCATTGACTTTTGTAATATAATAATACTATATGCACTAATTAGTATACTAACAGTTATAGCAATCCCGGTTTCTAATTCAACCTTCATGGTGTTTCGGACACGGATCTTATGGTTTAATATTGTTGTTATGTCTCTTCTTCCTCTTTCTCTTTGAATTTGAGTTTTGGGATGTCTTGGGCATGTTCAGAACAGGTTGATTGGTTGTTGGTCTAGAACCTTGTTGCCCAAAATTTTGGTTTTCCGCTTGAGCGAGTCCTGTTGCGCTCGAGCGGGGTTTGCAATCCTTTAGTACTTTGTGCGTCTGCAAAAGTACTACAGAAGTGTTTTTCACGCTCGAGCGGCGTTTCTTACGCTCGAGCGGGTCGGAGCTCGAGCGGCCTTTCTTGCGCTCAAGCGACTGTCTGAAATCTGTAAAATACTAGACAAGTGTATTCTACGCTCGAGCGGGTAGTGCCTTGCTGTTGTGTCTTGACGCTCGAGCGGGTCGAATTTATGTGTCTGATACTCGAGCGTCAAACTTTCCGCTCGAGCGGACTGTACATATATTAGATCGCGAAAGTGATATTTTAAATCATTTTTTCTGTCCTTTCTCTCTCTCAAACTTTAAAAAACCCTAGATTGAGACATTTTCTCTCTAAAATACACTGTCTCTCTACCTTTTGGCATTGATCTAGTGATTTCCAACCCTTGTGTCTTCATAAAAAAGTTGGAGCTTCTCAAGATCTTCCATTTGATTCGAGTAAAATCAAGTTTGGGCGTCATTGAGGTTTCTTCACTTCTCCTTTGAGCTTCTACACTTGAGGTAGGGATATTCTACTCTCCTTTATGGGTTTTAACATAAGTATTCGTCATTTTGTATAAATTGTGGGTTTGTGGAAGATTTGGGTAAAGTTAAGGTTAGGGTTTTGATATTTGAAAGAGGGGTTTTCTATTTTGGGTTCTATATGTATGTGAGACCATGAAAATGAGGTTATTGCTGTATAATTGTTGAAATGGTGAGATTTGGACCTTTGGGTCAATGTTGTGGAATTTGGGGGAAAATGCCCTAGTTTGGAATTAAATAATTATTTTGTATAAATAGTGAATTCATTGTGGAATTATGGAATTGGGAAGGATTGTGATTAGATGGTGTGGTTGGATTGAATAATCACCCACCTATGGAAAAGTTGATAAATTATTTGTTTGATAAATTTATTATCTGTTTAGAAATAACAGTTTTGGGCTATCGGTGGAGGATAGTCTTGATTGTTGTAGACACTGCATGATGATTAGGAAAATTGAAACTAATCAATTAAATTATGTCATTGAATATGACGGTTGGATTAAAATGTTGAATATGTGAATTGTTGGGTCATTGTATATGCCAACATGTTTAATACATTGTATATGTATCTTTGTATGGGAGGAGATAATGGGATGTACTCCATTGTGTGGGAGGAGATAGGGGATGGACTCCATTGATAACTAAGTTGGCCGGAGTGTCCTAGGTGAAAGTCCCGAAATCTTATTTATTTATGGGTGCTGGTTCCTTCGGACGTAGTTTCGTAAAATGGCAAGTGAATGGAGGTGTTGAATGATGTTTAAAATTGAAGTGTTGATGAATGAATTGTAGTCTCATTTCGAATTGTTTATATGATAACGAATTATGTCAATGAATTGACTTGGGTAATAACTGGATGTAAATTGAAATGTGGGTATCAATACCGATGGATTATGAAAAAGGTTTAAAGATGGTTCATAATTGTGAAACATTTATCGAATGCTAATGTTTTAGGTAATTCTCATATGTTGTTTAGCATATCTCTACTGGGCTTTGGCTCACCTTACTTGGGACACCATTTTTCAGGTACAGGTGAGATGCCGCCTCCAAGATCTTAGCTTGGGAGATTTAGGAGTTGAAAACTCTCTTTTGATATTTTGTTTGATGGTTAAATGTATATTCAAGCCAAGGGCTTTCATGTATAGAGTTAGAACTGTTCTTTTGTTGTAACTAAGTGATAACTTGGAAAGCTGTAAGCCCCTAGGGCATATATTTTGTTGATAACATGTAATATTTTTATAAAGAAGACTTTGATGAATGAAGATGTATTCTTTTCTTTATGTTCGTGGAACTTGTGAATGAATGATTTATGTTTTAAATTGAGGGCATTACAGATGATATGATATAATTTTAGAGGTTTTGAGTATTTGTAATTTGTATAATAGGTGAGGTCAGTAATAATTTGTAAGAGGGAGATTTGCGCCGATCAAGACGGCTGAGCTACGGTATCACGGGATATAATGATGGGCCTTGCGAGGACCGGACCGCGTCTGACCGAAGCGAATTGACACGGCCCCCCAGCCCATCACGTTGGGCCGAGCAAGATCGTCGACCAGAATGCGAAGATATGCATGTGCCCAACCGAGCTATGACTTGGCCTAATATTCGGTTAGATCCGCAATGATGCATTGGGACCGAGCCGAGTACAGTTCGGAATGAATTTGGGCCGAGATAAAGAATGGCACGCCTCACGGCCGGTTAGTTCAGATGAACCGACTTATCATAGTTCGACCGTCCCAGTCATGGTGGCGTTTCTCCCTAAAGGGATAGGTCGGTCGTGATAACCCGGTTATGTGTGCCATCTGGACCAATGATGTGATAAAAGGGAAATCCACTCCTGGTACGCGTCAATACCGTTTGGCAGTTCGACAAACACTGTTTGGAGGTTTTGGTCTCTACACATGTAAGGAAGGTAGAGAGGAGCACAACCACCTGTCCAGGGAAGGACAACAGGGGTAGTGCACCCACAATCCCTGAGGCTGCATGGCCAGCCTAGAAAATGAGGAATGAGAGAACGTTGGAGGTAAGCAATCTGAGGAATTCCCAACTCTCTCTCTCTCTCTCTCTCTAAAGTGCTCTCTTTCCATTCTTCTTCTTCTTGAAGGGTGTTAATTTGATTGTCTGAGGGTTTATCCGGCAGCACACCACCAGGCAGCTCACCGTATTTCTGTTTTTAGGTCAAGCGACGTTACGTAAAGCTCGAGTTCAAGGAGTACGGAGAGCGGAGGATATTTCACCCCTGTACAATTGACGCCGTCTGTGGGAAAACTTTGACAAACAACCCTTGCTCTTCAAGCTTTTTCGACCATTTCCATGGCTAACCATGACGAAACTCTATTGTCTGTTGTCGATGGTGTCACGCCAGAGTCTATTCGACGGAGAGATGGCCCTCCTGCTATTCCTACCATGGCGAGCTTGGAGACCTCTTCCAGAGGTGCGCGAGACAAACGCGCAAGGAGCACTAATCACTCGAAGAGTCCAGAGGGCCGCCGACGACGAGGAGAGTCACATGCTCAGCGCCTGGAGCACAAACTCAAAGACCAAGACGTCCTCATTCGTAAGATGGTAGCTGAAATGGAGGCGCTAAAGCGCTAGATAAAGGGGAAGGGTGTTGCTGGAGAGGGCAACCATAGTGAGCGCACCCCGCTCCTCGCTTTGGCAGTCATCGCCAAGACAGGACACCCTCTCTCTGTATCATAAGAAGCTATGGGGTAGGGGACTCCGACCCACAGGTGGATAGATCTTACACTCGCGACAGCAGCTACCGTCACTCACGTCTGTCGACACGTTGAGATACTCTTTCTCCGCCCGTTCGAGAGACCTGAGGGATGTGTTGGAAGAGAGGGCTCACCGTAAAGAGACCCAAAGACTGCCGGCATTGCAAAGGCTGAGTCCCCAAATCTGTTGTAGTGAGGAAGTGGCAATGCCAGCACCTAGAGTGATGGCGCCAGCACCAGTGGACAGAGAGCTAGCGAGACTTACTACTACCCCGCTGTCCCCAAAAATTGAGAGCACGTCGCTCCTTACCAGATTCCACTAGCCTAAGTTCACGTTGTACGATGTCAAGACGGATTCGTACATGCACGTGTGTCATTACCAGCAAGTAATGGCTAGTCACCGGCGCAATGACGCCTTGATGTGCCTCATATTCCCAGCAAGCTTGGGAGAACTGGGCCTGAAATGGTTCGAAAGGCTTCCAAAGGGGAGCATCAAGGGATGGTAAGAACTAGCAGAGGCCTTCGTCACCAGATTCAAAACCAACACTCGAACACCGAAGGAGGTCGACCATCTCCTGAGCGTCAAGATGGAATCTGGAGGCTTTTTGAAAACAGACAATGCCAAGTACTGGGAAATCTACAATGAGATCATCGACTGCCCTACCAATCTAGCAATCACCCAATACAAGCAAGGTCTCCCAGTCGGACATAGGCTGCGAGATTTGCTTACGATGCACCAGCCCACAACCATTTATGCAGCAGATCAACGAACACATCCGAGTAGAGGATGATGCCACCACCACAACCGAGAAGGTGAATCTAGTCGCGGCAGACAGAAGAGTGGTAGAGAAGGTTCACTCAGTGGGGCAGGAGGATAACTGCCCAAATGACTAGGCTAAAGATCAACGTCGCGGCTCAAATTGCGATGATAGGAACAAAAGTTGCAAAAACGACCGAGCTAACGCTCATCTTGATGAAGAGGAAGATGCCAAGAGAAAGTTGAAAGCGCAAACCGGCATCATCACTGTCTTTAAAATCCCTATTTACCGCATCTTGAGTGAAATCCGAGGTGAACCTTACGTCCATTGGCTGGCCAAATTGGGAAACATGCAGAGAGGCTTCAACTCGAGGTATCGCTGCACCTTCCATAAAGAACGAGGGCACCGAACGGAGGACTGTATGCTGCTCAAACAACATTTGGAGGAGCTGGTGGCGACAGGACATCTGGACCAGTACATAGACGGCGGTATGAGAGCCATTCTCCAGGGACAGGCCAAGCCAAACGGCCTCACCGTCTTGAATGCAGCACCGCAAGACATAATCAATGTCATTCATGGCATCATTGACCCGGCATGGGTCTGCGAGCTGAGAGGGATGATCAAGAAAGCCGAGCACATGAGGGAGGTGCTCTCCGTTCAGCCCGCCGTGAAGAAAGGAAAGACCGAGGTAAAAGACGTCCTGACCTTTTCAAGCAAAGACTTGGAGAGAATTCAGGTGCCTTATAATGACACCTTAGTGGTGACCCTCCGCATCAAAGACTTCAATATCAAAAAAATTCTGATTGACCAGAGGAGTTCGGTCGAGATCATGTATTATGACGCGTTCAAACAAATGAAGTTGGAGGACAGAGACTTGGCCCCCACAACGTCTCATTTGGTTGGCTTCAACTCTCAACCAAAATGGTTAGTCGAAAAGATCATATTGCCGGTCAAAGCGGATTGGTCACGAAGCAAGTGGAATTTTGGGTACTTAAGGTCCCATCAACCTACAACTTAATTTTGGGCAGGGGCTGGTTGTATGCTATGCAAGCAGTAACGTCAACCTACCATCAGGTCCTGCACTTTCCAGCGTTGGCCGGATAGGTAGAGGAGGTTTGGGGAGACCAAGTGATGGCAAAATAGTGTTTTATCGCAGTAAATGACAGCCGGGCTGCCAAAGGTTTCGTTCAAATGATAGAGGGTCCAGAAAGAAAAGAAGTCCTGGAAGACATGGGAAGAAAGACCGAGGAGAAATCGGTCAAAGATTTGGTAGAGGTACGCGTCGACGAGAATGATCCAAATAAGTTCTTTCTTTTGGGCTCATCTTTGTCTAGCATCGAGCGACTCAATTATGTCAACTTTTTGGTTTCCCACATGGAGGTCTTTGCATGGATGCCTTACGATATACGTAGCGTCGACCCTAGCTTCATTTGCCACCAGTTGAATGTCTTTCCGAATGCACGGCCTGTCATCCAGATGACGCGGTGTTCGGCCTTGCACCATGCCAAGATAGTGGTGGAAGAGGTCAAGAACTTGCTAGAAGCGGAGGCAATAGAAGAAGTGCAGTACCCTAGATGGATCTCTAACACGGTGGTGGTGCCGAAGAAGAACGGTAAATGGCGGGTGTGCGTTGATTATAAGACGGTCAACCGTGCGTGCCCAAATGATAGCTTTCCCCTCCCAAGAATCGACTAGCTGGTAAATCTAACCGCTGGCCATCAGAGGTGTAGCTTCCTGGATGCATACCATAGCTACCACCAGATAGCCATGTATGAACCAGACCGAGAGATCACTTCGTTCACTACTCCAAGAGGCTTGTACTGCTACAAGGTCATGCCATTCGGACTCAAAAATACCAGGGCAACTTTTCAAAGAATGGTAACCAAGATGTTCGCTCCCCTTCTTAGCCGCACTATGGATGTAATAACCCGACCCTCTTATATGCATTACATTTTTTGTTGAGTTACTTGAATAATTATTTATTTAATGTGAAAGTTCATGCAGAGTTATGTTTTCCTATGTGAATTATTTAATTATGGTAGTATATCTGTTGGTTATTGGAAAATCTGTTAAAATTGAGGAAATTGGATTGGGAATTGGAAGCTTTAAAGGCGTGATAACCCGGAATTGATTTTATATTTATGATTAGCACAATTTTAAGACGTAATATTAAGTTTTACAAAAATCTAATTCGAAATGAATTAAGTGATGTAGCTTAGACCCATTAACTCAAATAAAGAGCCTTAATGGTTTGTGTTAGACATGTATATATGTGTCTTGAGGAACTTAGTGGAGAGACTCAACACTTTTCTTGATAGAGAATTTTGAAGAGAGAAAGAGAGAGAGAGAGAGAGAAAGAGAGAGAGGGAGAAAAGCTTAACCAAGTTTGAAGATTAAAGAGTTGGCTAGAAGAATTACAAGTGAGAGTTCATATCTAAGGTGAGTAACTCACTAATAAGCTCCCAATTTCTTCTTAAATTAGTTTGAATAAAGCCTTGAAAAGAAGTATCATCCATGAAAATTAGGGTTCTTATTGTGTAAGTAATTATATCCCTCAAGGGTATGTATAATGGAAACCTTGGTCACTCTATATCATGTTTAATTTCTTGAAATTGAAAGAAGTGTGCCTAACCTCATCCTTTTGTTATGTATGACTCATGTGAACATGGTTACATATATATGTTTATATAATCTATATAATGAAACTAAAGGAGTTATGGAAATTTTGAGGGGTAAAGGCCAAGGAGCTAAAATTGCATGTTTATATGTTTATATGTTATGTTTTTAGTGTAAATCTACCTTGATTTTGGCTATGTGACTACCCCTTGTGAACTTAGAATTGTTGAAGTTTCAGACAGAAAAACAAGGTGAACGATCGTACGTGTAGGAGGCACGGCTGCACGTGCGGGGGCTCACAGCCGCACGTGCGGAAAACAAGGGTGAGAAATGGGACTACACTGCTAAAAAGGCACATGTGGCCCGCACGTGCTGCGCACCTGCCTGCACATGCAGTGGGGACTTCCGCACATGCGGCCCAAGCCGGAAAATTTTGTAATCTTCTTTTGGTCTGTTTACTCCTCCAAATTTATCTAAATATCCGTTTGATATTTCTTTGATACGTTTAATTACCCGTAATTTAACGAATCGGACATGTGAGAAATAAAAGAAAACAAAGAAAAAAACAATATATTTGATGTACTTACAAGTTGTGTGCTGTGTGTAGGGCATCTACAGGAGGGGACCATCGTTCACTCGTATCACAGTGAGTGATAGTAGCGTAATATCATGCTCTATTCACATTTTGTGTTGGTATATTATTTGAGATCTTATGAACTCTTATGAGTACCTTATGTTATAAGCGATATGTTTGATATACGTTTGAACTTTGATATATGAGATATGGACCCGAGGTCGTTCTGTTGCTAATACGGTGGGCCTAAGGCCGTTTTGCTATTATGATGGGCCTAAGGCCGTTCTGTATTGTGCTAAGGCCGTTCTGTATTATGATAGGACTGAGGCCGTTCTGTATTCTATTAGGCCTAAGGCCGTTATGCTACTATGATGGGCCTAAGGCCGTTCTAGATTCTATTAGGCCTAAGGCCGTTCTGTCTTACATGGGCCCGAGGCTGTTCTGAAAGGGAAAAACGAGTGAGATTATGATTTGTGAATATGCGTTGTTAACCCATGTTCGTATTTTTAATTTGTTTGTACTACTATCATTCACTAAGCCCTGCTCACTCTACTGTCCCGAATGTTTTATAGGTAACCAACTTGCGGGTCAACCCTAGGTCAGCCCAGAAGCCTGTAGCTGAACCTGTTTTGTTGAGTCACCTAAAGTGACTCTTTTGTTATATGTTGGAAACTCCCTATGATGGCATGTTTTATTATAATTTTTGGGGACCATAGATATGTATATAGATGTTGTAAACACTTAACCTTTGAGTTGATCCCTTCCTGCATTCACTAATGAGTATGGTGCATGGAATGTTATGTATGTATAGTAATGCAACATGATCCTGGCATTTAGACACAGCTCAATGAATGTTTATTCTTCTATTACGCGCTTCCGTTTAGGCCCCGAGGTTGAGTAACCTTTAAAATAACTAAGTTAAGGCCTCGAGTTAGGCCAGTCATGTCCAAACTTTTAGGGACAGGTTTGGGTCATGACAATGGAGACGTATATCGATGATATGGTGGTAAAGAGAAAGAAAAAGTCTTAACACCTCGCCGACCTAGCAAAGATGTTCGCCATACTTAAACATCACAAGCTGCGTTTGAATGCCTCCAAGTGCGCCTTCGGAGCTGGCATCGAAAAATTTCTAGGTTTTTTGGTCACGAACCGAGAAATTGAAGCCAACCCTTCCCAAATCAAGGTGATACAAGAATTAGAGCATCCAAACTCCACGAAGGACGTGCAACATCTCGCTGGGATGGCAGCCTCGCTGAATCGATTTATCAGCTGGTATTCAGATCGTTGCAGGCCCTTCTTCAAAACTCTGAAGGCCAAGTTCTTTTGCGATGACGAATGCAACCGTACATTGGCGAATCTAAAAATGTACATTTCCTCAGCTCCAATCCAGGTTACACCGAAACCGGGCGAAAAACTGTATCTCTACTTGGCAGTTTCTCAACACACTGTCACGACCCAAACCCGCCCCTATGGGTTTAGCACCATAACCGGCTAGTAATCCGAGATTACCGAAAGCCTGCTTAACAGTAATACAGTAAAACAGAGTACAGGGGCATGGCGGAAGCCATTACAGTAATAAAACGGTGTCCAATGAGCTGTGACAGTCTGTATGCAAAAAGACTTTCCATACATAATTACATTCGGTACAGAACAGTGTATACATACATGTACAATCATTCAGAAGACAGGGACCTAATCCCTATTAACAGTAGAGTACTATCAGTCTATACAGTATTACAAAAACAGTACAGAGACAGACGGGGAAATAAAAATACCCCTAAGCCATAGCTTGGCAGGCTCGGGACCTCGCGGTGAAGCACAATGGTTGGCTTGACAAAACTGAAGTTTACCCTGACGCCTCTAGCTTTGTTCCGGTGCCTGTACACCTACATATATATATGAGCAGTGAGCTAAAGCCCAGTGAATAACACAATGCGTGAAGATGTTTAGAATGAATGTCCTTACGGTAATGAAAACAGTTCATTAAACAGTATTTCAGTCATTCAGTCATATGTGGTACATCCATTAGCATAGCAGTACAGTAAACAGTAGGTCTTAAAGACCGAACAGTCAATGATGGCCATCAATCAGTAAACAGTAGTGGTTCCAACGAGGGAACCGACAGAGATCTCTGTAACAGCAACAGTCAGTAATAGTAATTGCTAAGGATGCCACAATACAGTTCAGAGTATAGGACATATATTCATTCAGTTAACAGTAGCAGTTCAGAAAACAGTACAGTTCAATTATTCAGAAGATAATCATTTTTGAACATATCTTTACACAATTGTTACTCACAAAGTTCTGGGCTACAGTAGGCTAGAGCGTCTCCTCGAAATGCCAACCCTAAGCAGTACAGAATGAACACACACTAAGCTACACAGTTGGGAAGGATAATAATAATTTAATCCCTAATTGCCTCGGTGTGTTCTACATTTATATCTTCATTAAGATGTCTTAAACTAGGCCTAAGAATGCCTAGGATGGGATGAGGATGCAAAGATGCACTCAGAAAACAGTTTCAGAATTTTCAAAAAAACAGAGTCCCGCTCGAGCGCAGGTTTCCCCGCTCGAGCGGACATGCAACAAAGGTCTACGCTCGAGCGTAAACTCCCCCGCTTGAGCGTACCAAAAAGTACTGGATGCACGAAAATCACGCTCGATAGGCGTTCGATAGCCGCTCGAGCGCAAGACACAAGGTCCCGCTCGAGCGCCAATTACCCCGCTCGAGCGGACTAAAATACAGTGCAAAGTACTGGGAGCTCGAATTTCCCGCTCGAGCGCCATAATCCCCGCTTGAGCGGTAGACCAAAATCTGGAAAATCCAGATTTGAGCTCCAAGCTCAAAACTCAAGTTTTCAAACACCAAATTCGATCCTCTTGGGCCCATTTTCTGGAAAACCTTTGTAAACACATAGAATCACATGATTTAAAGCTCCATTTATAAAATTCAAGCCCAAGGGTGTTTCAAACAACCTCAATTTCAAACCCATTTTCATGAACATGCTACAAACATGACATGCATGACTTTAAATCAATTCAAAGCTTCAATACATGCTCTAATGAGCTCATTTCTTTCAAAAACAAGATGAAATCATGGTCCTAAACATTAACATGAACATGCATGCAACATTTGCCATGAAATCAACCCAAAACTCTTCAATGCACACATGCATACAACAATTAAGCTTTAATTCTACATGCTAGAACTAAATCATGCCTTAGCTCTACAATTTGACATGAATCATGCAAGAATTAACTTAAATACACAATGAAGAAGGTGAATTTCCTTACCTAAGTCTTCAATCACAAGACTAGAAGCTTAATTAGGCAATTTACACTTCAATTTCTTCAAGTCTCCAAGCAATTCAAGATGAACTCACTCTAACTCTTTATCCTCTCTCTCTAGTCGGCTATACAAGGAATTGGCTGATGAATATTGTGTTTTGAGTGTGTAAGGCTCAAAAAGGTTTAGGTAGTGGCCACTAAGTGGCATTTTGGCAATTAAGTCCAACTAATGCAATTTATCAATATTTAATCTAATTTAATCATACCAAATCAATTTTCAATTAATTACACCATAAAATCACATAAATTCTCATGATCCTAAATCATCAATCAATTTCCGGTTCGGCCGCCGATAAGGCCTTCAATTTGCAGTTTAAACACAAAGACATGAACAGATAATTTGGCAAGCAAACAGATAGAATACGATTTAACTAACATATACTCAGTCAATCAGTTTCAGATTTCAGTCAGTCAGTTCAGTATTTCGTTTACTTCAGTTATCAATCATAATCAGTCTCGATTTAGCAGTAATAATGATCATTCGGTAAACAGTGGTGAGGGTTATTACACATACGGTGAGCGCCGTCCTCATCTGTGTTGAAGGTACCCAGCACCTCCCCATCTTTTACGTAAGCAAGACCCAGCTCGCGGTTGAATCTAGGTATCTGCCGCTAGAAAAATTGGCTCTGGCCCTAATGATGGCTTCTAGAAAGCTAGCGCACTATTTTCATGCCTACACGATAGTTGTGCTAACCGAATTTCCACTTAAGGTGCTCTTTGAAAAGGCGGATTTTACCAGTAGAATTCTGAAGTGGGCCATGGAATTGGGGCAATACGATATCAAGTTCCAACCACGCACCGCCATCAAAGCTCAAGCTCTTGCCGACTTTGTGACAGAATTTGCCCCAGGAACACACCCTGTTTGCCCTGTCGATTTGGCCAGCGCGGATTTGGCGCAGCCCACGGCTCAGACAGCAGAAACAAATGATGGACAACAAGTGGCAGAAGGGCAAGATAAAGCCGAACAAGAAATTGAGGAACCGGACAACCTACCAAAATACAAGCTCGACAGGGACATAGAAAGAGACCAGAATGAACCGACCAGTACCTCGGAGTTGAGGAGCTCCCAAGATCCCTCCGACCGCTGGAAGTTGTTCATTGGTGAGATGTGGAAGCTCTTCGTCAATGGGGCCTCTAACAGATATGGCGCCGGGCTGGGGATCGTGTTGACTTCCCTAGATAGGCTGACCATCGACACATCGAGCACGCGATCACACTCAGTTTCTCAGCATCTAACAATGAGGCGAAATATGAATCCCTCATCGCCGGATTGAAAAGTGCATTGAGAATGAAAGCGTCGGAACTTGTGGTATTCAGCAACTCCAAGCTGGTGGTCAATCAGGTCTTCGAGGAGTATGAGGCTAAAGATAAAAGGATGGCCAAATATCAGGCGCTGGTACACGCAGAAATCAATAAGTTCGTTGCAATAAGAATGGAACAAATTAACCGCGAGGAAAACAACGCAACTGACGAACTGGCCGGCCTGGCATCCATGCAAATAACTTTTCCTAATCCTTTGATGATAGAATTCTTACCTCAGCCAAGCATTGAGGAACCAGAGGTGCTCGAAGTACTCTACGCCGACTTGGGACCGTCCTAGATGGACCCCATCGTCGCCTTCCTAAATGATGGAATTCTACCCACAGAAAAGAAGGAGGCCAACAAGATCAGGGCCAAATCAGAGCCGTTTTGGCTCTCTCCATCTGGCGCCTTATACAAGAAGTCTTTCACTAGATCATACCTGAAGTGCTTCCACCCAAACAAGGTAGAAGCTTTCCTCTTGAGATTCATGAAGGCATCTACGGGAGTCATATTAGGGCAGGTCTTTGGTCTACTGAGCAATTTCCCAAGGTTATTGATGGCCATGCATGCAGGCGGATGCATAAAAATACGTTCGCAGGTATGAAAAATGTCAAAAATTTGCTCACCAAATCCACCAGCCGGCCAGAGAGTTGCTCCCCCTTACAAGTCCTTAGTCATTCGCGCTTTGGGGGCTGGATATTGTGGGACCACTTCTAACAGCTCCGGGCAACCGCAAGTTTTTCATTGTTGCTACCGACTACTTCACTAAGTAGGTTGAGGCCGAGTCGTTGGCAACCATCAAGGAGAAAGATGTAAAAAAGTTCGTTTGGCAGAATGTCATCACTCGCTTCGGTATCCCAAAGGCCCTCATTTCGGATAATGGCACTCAGTTCGATGGAAAACTCTTTCGCGGATTTTGCGAAGAGTTAAAGATTGAGTTTTACAACTCAACACCGACCTACCCTCAGTCAAATGGTCAAGCAGAAGAAACCATCTTGAACGGGCTGAAGAAGTGACTGGAGAAAGCCAAAGGGAAGTGGGCTAAAGAACTCCCCAATGTGCTCTAGGCATACCGCACCATACCGAAACGCTCGACCGGAGAAACTCCATTTGCCTTGGCCTATGGCATGGAGGTTGTCATCCCATTGGAAATCAGCATGCCAACCATCCGATCTGAAAGTTTTCGGCTAGACTTGAACAATGAAGCCGTGGCCCTAGAACTTGACCTAGCTGAAGAAAGAAGGGAACAGGCTCTAATCCACAGAGCGACCTACCAACAAGAACTCTCCAGAAAATACAACAAGGCCGTGCATCCTAGGCTATTCAGGATCGGAGACTGGGTCTTAAGGAAGGTAATGGGCAACACAGTGATCCCTGGCGAAGGCAAACTACGAGCAAATTGGGAGAGGCCATACAAGGTAACTGGCCTTGCAAGCAAAGAGGCATACCATCTGGAAGACTTAGATTGTAAAGCTATCCCCCGACTGTGGAATGCAGCTAATTTCAAGATATTTTACTTTTGAAATTTAATCTTTTCTATTCCTTTGCATTTTGAATCTTGGCCCTTTGGCACTAGATGTAAGTCACTGACGTGTAATGAAAGATAGCCCTACCTTTCTCTTATACTATGCGTTTCTGTACAAAGACATTACAAGGATATTGAGCTACTATGAAAATACCAGGGCAAGAAGCCAACAACAGCTTGACTTTGGCCGTGCAAAGAGTTGGCCTTTTGCCCAACTTGCATTAGGGCCGAGCTGATATTGCTCGCCCGTACAAACTGTTGGTGTTTTGCCCAACTCGTTCTAAGGCCGAGCTGACATTGCTCACCCGTATAGACTGTTAGAGTTTTGCCCAATTTGCATTAGGATCGAGCTGACATTGCTCGCCCCTACAAGCAGTTGGTGTTTTGCCAACTTGCATTAGGGCCGAGCTGATATTGCTCACCCATACAAACAGTTGGCATTCTGCCCAACTAGGGCTGAGGCCGAGCTGACTTTACTCGCTAATACGAACAGTTGGTGTTTTGCCCAACTTGTTCTAGGGTCGAGCTGACATTGCTCGCCCGAATAGACTGTTGGCATTTTGCCCAACTGGATTTGAGGCCGAGATGATATTGCTCGGCCGTGCAGACAGTACTTCCCAATTTGTACTTGAGGCGGGCCAATTTTGCTCGGATCGTAAGGCTGATTGGCTCGCAATTGATCAAGCTGGTATTTGCTCGCCGAGTGAAGTGTAGATTTTGCTCGTCATAACCTGAGCTGTTACTTAGTCACCGATGTGGAGCTGATTTTGCTCACTCACCGAGCTAACATTGTTTGCCTTCTTAAGATGTTGGTGTTGTATTCAACAAATATTTTAAAATAAGGCAAGTTTGGTCGTTAAACAGAAGAAAATGACAATCGCACAAGGCAAACGAAGAAAAAGATTCGCATAACATGGCGAGCAGAAAATCAAGCTTTTCATTGATTATAAAGAGGGATTACAAAAGTGGGGCATAGCCCGGTTACATCAAAACCAAAAAAAAAAAAAACAAAAAGAGATAAGCAAAGAGATCAATATAAATCGACAATGTCAGCCTGTTTGGTCGCCCCATCTCGGCGTCACCAACTTGAGCGCCGACCACCTCATCAACCTCCTGTTTGGTCTCACAATCTTGGGCCCCTTCCTCAGAAGTTTTAAATGTAGGATTTTGCTCGGCTGGTTGCACGGTGGTAACTTCTTCTCCTGCTGCCTGCTTCGCCTCTTCAATTAGTTTCTTCTGCACGGCACTGGCGTAAGCTTGCATGTGGATCGAGATGAAAACGGCTGGTGGGTTTTGAAACATGTCCGAGTCCTGGCCAAGGCCAAGTTTTTCCACGGCGGCTTTCTAACTGCATTGGAAAAAAATGTCCTTGGTTCCCTCCACCTGCCTTTCGTAAGCTCTCTCGCCCTTCGCATAGCCGCGGTCTTTAGCATTGTCGACCTGCTTGTCCAGCTCGGCTTTGTGGGCATCGCGGAGTTTGCGCAGCTCGGCGATGTATCGAGCCTTGGTCACTTGGAGGGCGCTCTGCTTGTCTTCATCTGCCCGGGATAACCTCTCAGCAAGTCTGTCATGCTCAGTTGCTGCTTCTTCCTGCACGGCCTTCAGTTTCACCAACTCGGCTGTCTTGGCCTTGTTATCGACAATGGCCTCCTGCAGACTTTTCCGCACGACGATCATTCGCTCGTGGGCCCTTAGTTCTTCTGCGTGGCCTGCAAACAAAAGGAAAAATGTCAGAACGCCGGAACTGAGCAACAACTTGACAACATGAGAGCTTGCTAACTTACCAACACGATTGACTTTGTTGCCGAGCGGAGTACCTTTAGGTCAGACAACTCCTCGTGCTTCTTCATGTCAGCAGGGAGGAGCAACCCCTTTATCATGTTGAAGCTGAGAGAGTAGTCCTTGTTGGCGTAGACCGAGTCGGCAGTAGAGACAACCCAGCCTTTGTATGTCACCTCCAGCGACCAAACTAGGGGGGGACTGGAGCGAGCGAATGGCTCGGTGATCGGTTGTTCAGTCTGGTCCCCTAAGTCAGCAGAAGCATGCTCAGTGGAATCATCGTCTGCCAAATGTTGTTCAGCTGGATTTCTTCTCGGCCTCTTCTTCGACCGACCTGCAGCTTGTTCACTGGCAAGAGCCAGCACAGCCCTCTTGTCTTGCACGGCAAGCGTGGAAGAAGTTCCCCCAGCTGCTTCCGGTGGCTGAGAGTCGCTCGGCTCACCGATGATGATTGACTTGATAGCCCAAATTTTGGCTATCTCTTGTTCGACTGTCAAATGAACCAATTTGATTGGAAGAAGGTTGGGATCTGGTTCTAAAGAAGGCGCTCGATGGAAGTCGGTCACCCTGCTCCTACGCAGTGCCGTGTAGCGGTAGCTCGGTTCAAAGCCGAGCAGCTTGTGGGATTCTCGCTCCTCGGCCGGATGCCGCAACGCAACCCTTATGGCCTCTTGGTTTACGCAGGAGTAATCCTCTGCCAAGAATTTATAGTCTACAGGAAGGCAAGTGTTAGATCGGCAGTAAAGAGAACAATTTCAAAAAAAAATGCCGAGATGCTCACCAGCACTCCTAAAATCTTTTCTTATGTACCAACCCGATATGGGCGCTTCGATGTCCTCATAATTACCGGACACTCACAAGAAATCGTCATCGTTGGTCTCTTTGTTCGGGTTACGTTCGATGAGTTTTGCTCGACCTTTCCTGACCTTGAGATACCAGCAAAACCCTCATTTATTTTTGCTAAGTGTATATTGATGAAATATCTCGACGAGGCCGAGATTCAGACCGAGTATCCTATTCAGCTCGGCTACACCGTTTATTATTTTGTATGTATTGTTGGAGACTTAGGTCGGACACAGCCTAGTCTGCCTTAAAAACTCGCAGATCAGGGGTTAGACCGGGAAGCGCAGACCTCCTTCCATAATGGACACCACTGTGAAGGGGCATTTGTCCAGCTCGTCCCAGGGAGTGTCTCATTTCTTGGCCAGCTCCAAGTGGACATCGTCTGGAATATGGTACTCTCTACGGAACTCGACCAGCACTCTAAAAGAATTGACCATGAACCGGTACTTCCCCATCTATCCCGGTTTTATTTAGTTGGGTAATTTTGGTCGTATCTCGGTAAAAATTTGGTGAATGTTTGCTCGAACTTTGAGCCTTACCGATTGTAATGCTAAATGGGCCTGGTTGGTCCTAGTTTGTTCTGCATTATTAAGAAATAAGTCCAAGTATTAGCGTGGCATAAATTGCACGACTCTTGTGAGGAAGTTTCTAGCTCTGTAAAGGATCCTGGGGCGTTTGACCAGTTCAATCTTCCTATCTCGGTTCAACTATCTGGCCGATTTGGGTTTCCTAGATCGGTTCTAGCTCCCTATTTTCAGCTCAGTCTCGGCCTCAAGAGAAGACCACAAACCAGTTTTTGCTCGGCTAAATCTTGTTTATGGATCTAAAAGTTGGATTCTGGTCGGTCTTATCCAGGGTTCATGTTATTCATCCTAAATGTGAAGTTTTTGCATTGAAACTAAGGGAAACAAGGGGCACGGAGGCCCCATTCGCTTCTTTAGTTCCAGTTTTTCCTAATGTATACCAGTTTTACCCCAAAGATGGGGCACTGGCAGGGTACCAACAATCCCAAACAAGAACACGAAGAATGTTAATGGAGAATAAGGCAGAAAAACTTATAGATATGGATGCCAATCAAAGACCAGTCGACCACGACCTTATCTGCAGCCTTTGTGAGGACGAAGATGATTGAAAACGACTCGAAGAGTAACGATGGCAGCGGTAGCAACAACTTGGCGATTTGAAGGCTAGGGTTTGGCTCGAGTAGGAAGATGAACAGTAGAAGCGTGTGTGGCCCCTCACGTGTGTATAAAAATGGGGGGAAGCCAAAGAGCAGCAACCTTTTGAATTTTACGCGTGAGGGAGATAGCTGTGGAGCTGCACTGGACCAATGGCGTGAAGCCACGTGGCATCGAAAAGATGGCTTGTCAGTATGGCTGAACGATCGATGACAAGACTACTAGTGCAATCCCCGATGACCGACCAATTCGGATAGCTCAGTCAGAATAATAATCCCAAATCACGCTCAGCTCGGATGGGATTAAAGGGCAATTGAAAGGGAGATTTGCGCCGGTCAAGACGGTCGAGCAACAGTATCATGAGATATGATGATGGGCCTTGTGAGGACTGGACTGCGTCTAATTGAACCGAATCGACACGACCCCCCGGCCCATCACGTTGGGCCGAACAAGATCGTCGACTAGAATAAGAAGACATGAATGTGCCCAACCGAGCTATGACTCGGCTTGATATTCGGTTGAATCTGCAGTGATGCGTTGGAACCGAGCCGAGTACAATCCGAAATGAATTTGGTCCGAGATGAAGAACGGCACAGCTCACAGCCGGTCAATTCAGATGAACTAACTTATCATAGGTCGGCCGTCCCAATCATGGTGGCGTTTCTCTCCCAAGGGATAGGTCGGTCGTGATAGTCCGGTTATGTGTGCCACCTGGACCAATGATGTAATGAAGGGGAAATCCACTCCTGGTACGCGTCAATACCGTTTGGCAGTTCGACAAACACTGTTTAGAGGTTTTGGTCTCTACACGTGTAAAGAAGGTAGAGGGGAGCACAACCACCTGTCTAGGGAAGGACAGCAGAGGTAGTGCGCCCACAATTCCTGAGGCTGCATGGCCAGCCTAGAAAATGAGGAATGAGGGAACGTTGGAAATAAACAATCTGAGGAATTTCCAACTCTCTCTCTCTCTCTAAAGTGCTCTCTTTCCATTCTTCTTCTTCTTGAAGGGTGTTGATTTGATTGTCGGAGGGTTTATCCGGCAGCACACCGTAGTGCAGTTCACTATATTTCTGTTTTCAGGTCAAGCGACGTTACGTAAAACTCAAGTTCAAGGAGTACGGAGAACGGAGGATATTTCACCCCTGTACAATTTGTATAATATCATAATATATGTTGATACATTAGTTAGTCTATCAATTGGTACATGTAGTACCACCGTTCGTAATATGAAGATAATTTGCAAGTAAGCATTAAAGTCTTCATACTATTGAGATACTATATTTATTGAATATCTTTACAACAATGCTATAGACCTCAAAAAAACACAACATCCACAACCCCTACTCAATTGTGATTGATCCAAGAAAGAAAGAAAAGAAAAAACACAAAAAAACAAAAATACATTATTAATCCATATCATTTTGAGAGTCACGAGGGTCCCCAACTCGAGAGATCCCAGGCATTTTTCATATCTTTATGATTTTATCATTACCTTTTACCCATATGTATATAAAAAGCATCCTCAATTTCACATTTTCCCTCAACCATTCTCCATTAGAAAAAGAGACCATAATTCTTCTCTCTCTCTCTCTCTCTCTCTCTCTCTCTCTCTCTCTCTCTCTCTCTTTTTTTTTTATTTTTAAATACTAACAAAATCTTCATATCTCCAAGCTCCAAAGGTCAAAAATGCCAAACAATGTTCCCAAGCTCAAAAGCTCAAAATTCCCACACTCCCAACCCTAATATTTTACTTAGATTGTAAACATTTTTTGCACGACCTACCGTGATTACTATAAATTGTATGACCATAACAACTCCACCACAATCAAAGGTCAAATGAAGTCTCCAACTATTTGACACCCAATGTTGATGTTGACGATCCATCCACACATCATACGTTCCATCGGTTTTTTTGACATGTGTTCAATATTGAAAGAAGCATATTAGAGCGCGAGTCGCAACACTCCATCTTGTGATGACAACTTTGCAATAGGAATGTACTCGTCAAAGCCATATGTTGATTTTTACGAATGAATGATGGAGATGGCAGAGTCTAGACTAGAACAAGATCTAATCGTTGATTGGGATTACATGCAAGAGCTCTTGGTTTGCTACCTTGAGGTCAATGAGAAGAGGTCCCACAAGTACATCTTGCACGCTTTTGTGGATGTAGTGGAAGGTTTGTGTCAAGTTTCTAGCGAGAAGCAACAACAACGATATGCAAGATTTTGACTGTTAAGGAAGAAACATGGTATAACGTAACTATGTCTTTTGTTTTTTGTTTTTTGTTTTTTTTGAAAAAAAAATGTCAAATTAATAAAATGAGATTGAAAACGCTTGGAGGATGTTATAAGACAATGTTATTTAGTCTTTTATAATAATTTATGGAAAAGAAAATGTAATGGTTTGAGTTGGAGTTATATGTAATGAAATATGTTGCAAGCTTGTGAAAAGTAAAAGCACGTTAGTTTTGCCTTCAGCCCTCGCGTTCAATTTTGGTTTCGGCCCATAATTTATCCCAAAAAAAAGTGCGTTAGTTGAAAACATGCCAATCACATGAAATTTTTATTTATTTTTTATTTATTTGAATAAATCAAATTTTTATGACACTACTTTAATTTTTTTTAATCTCTATAATTTGATTCAAAGTTTATTTTAACTCTTATAATTTTAATTTAAACAATTTGATCTTACGCTTTACATCTAATTTTTAATTTGATCATTCTGTTAAGATTGAAAGTTAAAATTAATAATTTTAAGACATTTGTCAACCTTTATAGAAGTACACTCACAAAAAATTAACGAAAATTTTGAATGAAAGGCCTAAATTAAAATTGGATGTAAAGTATAAGAATCGAATTGTTCAAATTAAAACTATAAAAAATAAAGTTAAATTTAAGTCAAACTATTAGCGGTGAAAAATGTGATTCACCTTAAATAAAATTTTGAGATGACTTGAGATTTGAGATGAGCATAGTTCAGTTTTATGAGTAAATCAATAATCAAAGAATACTTACAGTTTCAAGAATTTGGAATCAAACAAAATGATAAAAATTTTGAAACCAAACTGTGCCAAATCAATAAACGAGGTTTGGTTGGGTTTGAATCACGGATTTTAAGACTATTGCCATCATTCACACACGTGATCACACAATATTGAACACAATTTGTTATTTTTCTAGAGACAATTGTCCTACTAGGACATTTTAACGGTCATGATTCAATTGTGTATTTAGATAGACGGATGAGATGAGCCCCTTTAAATATATACAATTTACTTCCCGCCCAAACACTAAACTTCTACTCACCCACGTCTCATCTCCATTCTATCTTTAAGATCACTCTGTTATTCAATTTTTATCTCCTCTCCTTTTTTGTCTCACCAAACACTAAACTTCCTACTTACCTACGTCTATTCTCTATTTTTTCTTTATCTCTCTCCCTTCTCTACTCTCATCATAAAAGAGACCTGTTGAGTTCCCTCTCTCGCTATCTCTCTCTCTTTCTCTCTACTGTGCTTTACAAGTTTTGAATCAAAATTTTGCTATAGCTTCATGCGATAAAATCTTGCAGATCCAGTTTTGTCACGACCCAAACCCGCCCCTATGGGTTTAGCACTGTAACCGGCCAGTAATCCGATATTACCGAAGGCCTACTTGACAGTAATACAGTAAAACAGAGTACAGGGGCTTGACGGAAGCCAATACAGTAAATAAACAATGTCCAATGAGCTGCGACAGTCTGTATGCCAAAAAGATTTTTCATACATTTATACAGAACAGTACGAAACAGTATGCATATCATATACAACCAGTCGAAACAGGGATTTAATCCCCGATAAACAGTACAGTGCAAAACGTTCAGTCTATACAGTAAACAAAACGGTACAGAAAGGGAAAACTAAACACCCCTAAGCCTTAGCTTGGCAGGCTCGGAACCTCGCAGTGAGGCACAGTGGTTGGCTTGACAAAACTGGAGTTTACCCCGACGCCTCTAGCTTTGATCTGGTGCCTGTACACCTACATATATGTATGAGCAGTGAGCTAAAGCCCAGTGAATAACATAAAGCGTAAAGGGGTTTAGAATGAATGTCCTTACAGTAATGAAAACGGTTCATTTCAATCAGTATATCAGTTGTTCAGTACGGTAAACAGTCATATGTGGTACATACATTAGCATAACAGTAAACAGTAGGTCTTAAAAGACGAACAGTAATGATGGCCATCAATTAGTAAACAGTAGTGGTCCCACGAGGGAACCGACAGAGATCTCTATAACAGTAACAGTAAACAGTAGGTGCTAAGGATGTCACAGTACAGTTTAGAATATAGGACATACATTCATTCAGTAAACAATACCAATTCAGTAAACAGTTCAGTTCAGTATCCAAAAGATAATCATTTGAACATATCTTTACACAATTGTTACTCACAGGGTTGGGCTATAGTGAACTAGTGCGTCTCCTCGGAAAACCAACCCTACACAGTTTACAGATTGAACACACACTAAGCTACACAGTTGGGAAAGATAATAACTTAATCCCTAATTTGCCTCGGTGTGGTTCTACATCTATATCCTCTTTAAGATGCCTTAAATATGCCCGATGAATGCCTAGAATGAAAAGAGGATGCAAAGATGTACTTCTAAACACTTAACAAAATTTACTGAAAATAGGGGTCTCGCTCGAGCGAGGATTCCTTCGCTCGAGCGGACATGCAGACAAAGGAGCTCCGCTCGAGCGTGCATTCCGTCGCTCGAGCGGACTGTGTGCTACAGTAAAAATGCTGGATGCTCAAAATTTACACTCGATGCTCGCTCGACGCTCGCTCGAGCGTGAGACACAGCTCTTCGCTCGAGCGTAGGTCCCTTCGCTCGAGCGTACGCCTGCGCGCACCAAGATTCTGAGAGCTTGCAATTTACACTCGAGCCACCATTCCGTCGCTCGAGCGCAGCTCAGAGTAAATGGTGGTCGCTCGAGCGTATAATCCTTCGTTCGAGCGTAGAAGCCAAATTTTAGAATTTCCAGATTTGCCTCCCAAGCTCAAACCAAGCATTCCTTAGCTCAAAACTCGACCTCTTGGGCCCAAATTCTGGAAAACACATCCAAACTCAATATACAACAAGTTTCAAAGCTCAATTTGTGAATTTAAAGCCCAAGGGTGAGTCAATTAAATCCAAATTCAAACCCATTTTCATGAACATGAAGAACATGCAAACATGCATGAATTCAAATCATTTCAAAGCTTCAATTTGATGCTCTAGTGAGCCAATTGTTCCAAAAACAAGTTGAAAACATGGACCATTGCAAAATTATGAACATGCATGTGAGAAATGATGAATTTACAACCTCAAAACTTGACAATATGCACATGCATGCAACAATTGAGCTCTAATTCAACATTATTAGACTAAAACATGGCTTAGTTCTTTAATTTAGCATGAACCATGCAAGAATGAAGTCAAATGCAAGTTCAAGAAGGTAAGGCTCTACCTCAAGTCTTGAATTAAAGGCCTAGGAGCTCAATCTTGGAACACTCTCTCTCCAATTCCTTTAATTTCTAACCCAACTCTTATGAACTCAAGATGAAACACTCACTTCTTTCACTCTCTCCCTCTTGGACGGCAAAAACAAGGGACTTGGCTGATGAATGTTCTATATGAGTGCAATAAGGCTCTACAATAATAATAAACAAAGGCCCCACTAGATGGCTTTATGGTAAATAAGTCCATATCTTGTGTTTTATCGCTATTAATCTAATTTAATCATACCAAATCGACTTTCGGATAAATATGTCATAAAATCACATAAATTCTACTAATCATGGAACATCAATCAATTTTGGGTTCGGCCGCCGATAAGGCCTCCAATTAACAGTTTAAACAAAACAAACTGAACAGATAATTAAACAGTCAAACAGATAAAATGCAATTCAAACAGATACAGGCAATCAATTCAGTTTCAGATTTCAGTCAGTTCAATTACTTTTCATATTCGATCTCAGTTTAGCAGTAATCGGTAATCAATCAGTCATTAATCGGTAAACAGTATGAGGGTTGTTACAAGTTTCCGCTTGAAATTTCAAATTTCGGCTTGAAAGGCTTACGAAGAAAGCAAAAAACAGAGTTTCTGCGAAGCATTAGGATTAATTTCCAGGTAAGATTCTAATTGCTCTCTCTCTCTCTCTCTTTACTGTGCTTCACAAGTTTTGAATCAAAATTTCGCAGT
>JAPPVO010000996.1:0-14015 GCA_030407325.1 Camellia japonica | reverse complement strand
CTCGCTCGAGCGACCAACCCAAAAACTGGACATCAACTATTGGTTTCTAAACTCAACCAACCTGCAATTAACCTGTCCAACATATTCCATAACTCACAGCTGAAGAATTAAAGAACACAACAACAACAATACGATAATATAATCTACGGAACATAAGTCCGGATACACTAATCAAATGGGAAAAGACCGGGGTCGCTATAGGCCTAAGTAACACAAGTCCCTTGTGCTGGAGGACTATAAACTTTCGCAGTACCCTTGACTAATCGATTACGGATCGTGTAGTCCCTTGTTTTGTTAAGTAAGTAAGCAAGTTTTGTAAGATCAAGATTGATGAATACGGTTCATCCATGTTTTGATACAAGTTATGCCAAGTACATGATTTGAACAAGCTATGATATGTATGTTTGCAAGGACCTCGGATATTATTCATGCAAACCTTTATTACTTGTACCATCCACTGAGTATCCAAGCTCACCCTCTCTATATATATATGTAGGTTTTCAAGCAAGAAGTCGGCTACGCCGAGATGTGTGTTTGTGCCCGATGTTTTGTATGCATGTTAGGTCGGCATCAAGGATGTCGGCAACCATGAAGATTATGCTTTTGACCTTGTACTTCGTGTATTTTATTTTGTTGTATGCAAGTTGTAAGACTTTAATTAAAGATGTATGACATTTCATTTGATCTACGCACAGCTCTTAGGGACTACTTAGATTCATATATATATTGCTTCCGCACACGTTAGCCCCGTATGTATACTCTGATTGTGTGTGATCCTTGTAAGTTGGCCTTCGGTAATCTCGGATTACTGGCCATTGCGGCACCATTCTACTAGGGGCGGTTTGGGGTCGTGACATTTAACTATTTTTGTAGTAGTGTTTTAAGAAGATGCCTTTTAGGACCTCGAAACCATTATTCTAAAATTATTGAATTTTCTTAATTTTAAACATTAAGAGAATTTTCATTGGCTAACTTTCATTTACCTTTTATTTTACAATTCCATATCGAAAAAAGGAAAAAGTGAATTGTTTCACTTATATAAAGTGAATCTTATGCTCTCATTTATATAAGCAAAATGAGATTTTTAGTGAGAAACCCTATGATCAATATCTCAAACTCATTTATTTGATTTTCTTAATTTTAAACAATTAAGAAAATCCCATTGGCTAGCTTCCATTTAACTTTTATTTTACAATCCCACATAGACTTTTTGATTTTAAAATAATTTTGTATGAGATTTTGAAATTCTCATAATATTTAACTTTAAAACAATTACAATCCCACATCAAGAAAAGAAAGAAAAAGTGAGTTGTTTCATTTATAGAAAGTGTTACAATCCCACATCAAAAAAAAAAAAAAAAACGTGAGTTGTTTCACATATATAAAGTGAATTTCATAAAGAGGATTTTGAGAGAGAAGTCCCTTCTAGAAGTTCCAAAACCATCATTCTAAAATTATTGAATTTCTTAATTTTAAACAATTAAGAAAATTTCCATTGGTTAGCTTCTATTTACTTTTTATTTTACAATTTCACATTGGGAAAAAAAAAAAAGTGAATTATTTCGTTTACATAAAGTGAATCTTTTGCTCTAATTTTATAAAATTATTGAATTTTCTTAATTTTAAACCATTAAGAAAATCTCCATTGGCTAGTTTTCATTTAACTTTTATTTACAATCCTACGTGGGAAAAGAAAGAAAAAGTGAATTGTTTCACTTATATAAAATAAATCTATACTCCCATTTATATAAGCAAAAAGAGATTTTTAGTGAGAAGTCTATAATCAATTCCATTTTTTTTTTTTAATTTTCTTAGTTGTTTAAATTAAGAAAATCTCTATTGGTTAGTTTCAATTTAACTTTTATTTTGCAATTCCACATAGAAGTTTTGATATTAAAAATAATTTTGTATGAGATTTTGAAACTCATATATTTAACTTTAAAATAATTACAATCCACATCAAGAAAAGAAAGAAAAAGTGAGTTGTTTCACTCATGTAAAGTGAATCTATACTCCTATTTAATGTTATAGTATTATGCATGTTTCAGTTCAAGATAGTTTCAATTTTAAAATAAAATTTAAAAGTTTTAATTAATTAATTTTGTTGTAACTTGGTTGGTGTTTTGACTTAGCCGATTAGACTAAATTGTTTCGAGTTGACTGATTCACTGGTTTAACCGTTGTTTTAGCTGTTTTGTCAAAATATATTGTTTAGATTTGTTTGATTTGAAATAAACTAAGATTGACCTTATTAAAAATTGAACGACTGAGATTGTTTGATTAGAAATGAACTTCCAATCCAAAACAACTGTTAACTTTTATTTTACAATCCCATCAGGAAAATGAGAAAAAAAATGAGTTGTTTCACTATATCAATTTTATGCTCCCATTTAATATTGTAGTGTTGTGTATGTTTCAGTTCAAAACAGTTTAAATTTTAAAATTAAAATAAAATTTAAAAGTTTTAATTAATTAATTTTTGTATAAGTTGGTTGGTCCTTTGACCTAGCCGATAGGGTGAATCGTTTTTGGTTTGACTGATTCGCTGGTTTAACTGCGATTTTAGCAGTTTTAGCAAAATATATTAGTTAAATTTGTTTGATTCGAAATAAATTAAAGATTAATCTAATTAAAGATTAAATAGCTAAGATTGCTTGATTTAAAATAAACTTCCCACCCAAACAATTGTTAGCTTTTAAACAATTAAGAAAATCTCAATTGGCTAGCTTTTTTTAACTTTTATTTTTAATATCTCACATCGAGAAAAGAAAGAAAAAGTGAATTGTTTCACTTACATAAAGTGAATCTTCTACTCCCATTTATATAAGCAAAAAAGAGATTTTTAGTGAGAAACCTTATGATCAATATCTCATACCAATTTTTTTAATTTTTTAATTTTAAACAATCAAGAAAATCTCGACTAGCTAGCTTCCATTTAACTTTTATTTTACAATCCCATATAGAGGTTTTGATTTAAAAAATAATTTTGTATGGGATTTTGAAACTCTTATAAAATCTCTCCTTAACGTATTCTTTTATAAAAATAGATATATCGATAATTCAATGTCACTCTTATTAATACAAAATTATAAGATAATTATGATAATTTAATTTTGTACTTAAAACTTATAAATTATGAGATAGATTATTATACTTTTAAATTTATAATGTGTCGATTTTAATTGTAAATATCAATAGATTGCTTTTCATATTTAGTGACAATTTAAATTTCAGTAAAATAAAATTTATAAGTTTTGATTAATTAATTTTTGTGTAAGTTGGTTGGTTTTTTGACTTAACTGCCTAAGTTAAACAGTTTTTTGTTTGAATGATTTGCTAGTTTAACCATATTTTAGCGGTTTTACATGTTACGAGGATTATTTCTTACTCATTAAGTTTTTAAATTTTTTTTAATTATTTCCCTTCAAATACAATATGATAATTTTTTTAAAATTCATATATTTTATTCAAAATAGTAAAGTATTAGAACTATGTCATTTTGTATAACAAAGCATATTTAATTATTAATTGTTAACACAACAATTTTAATCTATCATACTATATATTATAGTAAATGAACATTGTGAAACAAAACCCTTAACTTATATATAAAATTTTTTCGACAGACAAGATATAAAAAAAAATTAAATATAATTATCATTCATTTTTTATAATAATATATTTTTATCTCATGTATAACACGGATGATATGCTAGTTATAATAATAACAATAATAAAATTTGTTTAATGCAGATGCTCTTAGAATGTATACTCTAATTGTAACTTTTGTGTAGAGAGCAAGTTGACTATCTATATATTCTATTATATAAAATCTTATATTTGAATCAATGTAGACATGTAACAAAAATAGTTATAGCGATCCTGGTTCCCCTTTGATTTTGTATTCCGAACTCGGTTTTGTGGTTGATAGTTGTTGTCTGTGTTACATTTCCATCCTTTAATCTTAGTAATTGAGTTTAGAATTGTTTGGGTATGTCGAACAGGTGGGTTGGTTTGGTCTCAAGTGTTGTGGCCCAGGTTTTTTGGTGATCCGCTCAAGCGGGTCCCTTGCGCTCGAGCGAGTTTGCACATTTTCAGTATTTGTACGTCTGCAAAACTACTGCGGATGTGTTTTTCACGCTCGAGCGGGTTTCATTACGCTCGAGGGGTCGCGCTCGAGCAAGTATCTTTGCGCTCGAGCGGGTGTTCTATGTCTGTAAAAGTTCTGGAGAATGTAATCTACGCTCGAGCGGATTCCCTTTTTGAGCTGCGAGCGGGTGCTGTGTTTTGTCTTGGCACTCGAGCGGGTCAAGTTTTGTGTTTGACACTTGAGAGCGTCCTATTCTCGCTTGAGCGGGTCATGCGTATATCAGATCTGGACTGTGATATTTTAAATCACTTTTTACACACACACACTCTCTCTCTCTCTCTCTCTCTCTCTCTCTCTTTTCAAAACCTCCATTGGAGAGTTCCTCTCTCTAAAAACACAACTTCTCTCTAAGGCTTGATCTAGTTTGAGTGATCCCCCACCCTTGTCCCTTTGTAAAAAGTGTAGAGCTTGGTGTGGGCTATCTATCAATCCGAAAATCTTGGGGTTTGGAGCATTTCGAATTTCTTCATCTTCTCCACTTGGTTTCATCTCTTGAGGTAGGGATAACTACTCATTTTTATGGTCTTTGACATAAACTTGTAGTCATTTTGATTAAATGTTGAGAGTTGAGAAGTTTGGGTGTTAGGGTTTCAAAATGTGGAAAAAGGGGTTTTGTTCTTTGGGCCAATACATGAGTATGTTGGGTCTTAACATGAGATTAGTGTTGTAAATTGTTGATATTTGGACCTTTGGGTCAATATTGAGAAATGCGGGAGAAAGCCCTAATTTGTTGTATAAATTAATTGGTATAATTAATTTGGAAAATTGTGGATATGTGAAATTGAATTGGGAATAATGAGATTGGCTCATTATGAGATAGAATGGTGGAGTTGGAATTGTTAATCACTCACCTGTGAAAATTTTTGATAATTTATCTGTTGGATGTAATTATTATCTGTTTAGAAATAATTGCTTTGGGCTATCGATGGAGGATAGTTTTGATTGTTGTAGACATTGCATGATGATTAGGCAAACTAAAACTAATCAATTGAGTATGTCATTGAATATGACGGTTGGAATAATACATCAAATTTGTGTATTGATTGATTATGTATATGATATGTGTTTATATACATTGTGTTGTGTAGGAGGAGATAGGAGATGTACTCCACGGTTTAGGAGGAGATAGGGGATGGACTCCATTGATACAGCAAATATGTGTATCTATTGAAGTATTGATACAACGAATATGTGTATCTATTGTGAAGTATGGAAGTGTTTTATGTGATATTGATACAGCAAATATGTGTATCTATTGTGAAGTATGGTAGTATTGTTGATATGAGCTGTGGTCTCATGGGAATTGTTTGGCCAGGTTCTGAGCCATATTTATGAATCGAAAACCAGTTAAGTAAAGGAAAGGGGAATGAAACATGGACATATTTGTCATGTAATTGAAATGGATTATGAAATGATTTATTTGGGTTAAACATTTATCAAATGCTAATGTTTTAGTCTTTGCTCATATTATGTTTAGCATATCTCTACTCGGCGTTGGCTCACCCTATATGGGACATCCTTTTCAGGTATAGGTGTTATGCCACCTCCAAGGACATAGCTTGGGAGGCTTGAGGCTGCTAAACTCTTTTTGTTGTTTTTATTGTATTACATATATATTAAGCCAAGTGCTTATTTTGTGTAGAGTTAGTACTCTCATTTTTGTAACCAAGTGTTGACTTGGAAAGTTGTAAGCCTAAAGGGCATTTACTTTTGATGTCAACATGTAATACTTTTGTAATGAATACTCTGATGAATGAAATTATGCTTTATTCTCTTATGTCTAAGCATGTCAAGATTGTGTGATTTATGGGTTTGTTTTGAGGGTGTTACAAATTACATAAAAAGAAAGAATAATTATGTCATAAATAAAACAAAATAAAAATAAAATAAAAAAATTTCAACTACATTCATTGTAAATTTCACAACACATATATCTATCTATATCAGAACACATTAATAGAAATAAATTTTTAAAAAAGCTTTTACACATACATCTATATAATAAGACAAGAAGATTTTTTAAAATGTATCAAAATGTCTAAGAGATACATTTTGTATCAATGGTTGAGATAATTTCTAATCAACATCTAACGGCTAAGATGAGATGATGGTTCCCACCCAACTGTCTGCCACCCATTAGGCCCCTCTCTTTTTCTTTGATTTCAAATTTTAAAATTCCTCTTTATACCCATTGCTCTCTCACCTTTTGCCTCTCATTTCTCTCTGTCCCCATTTCTCTCTCTAGCTTCATCAGAGCTCACACTGATCGTCGTTCAATCCGATAGCAGCTCTGTTGCAACATCACTCCAACCACTTCGGCAGCTCGGCAACTCGGTTGCAACATCCATTAAAATCACTCAAGTGGATTTGCTGTGATTTTTGTTGGGGCTTTGATAATTTCTCAACTGGGTTTGATGATTTGGTTTTATCATATATTTTGTGGCTTTGATCATGCATCTAGAAGAGTTGAGGCTTTGATCATATATTTTGTGTAGTTATTTGGGTGAGATACCAAACTAAAGAGTAACAGAGTAACAGAGGCCAAATCTTACAAACTTGACAGCTACCCAAGAATCATCATATGGGATTGGGCTTTGATCACATCTTTATGTATTTTATATATTCAAATTGTTTTGACATATTATTATTTTTTTCAGTAGGAATGCAACAAAATATGTGGAAGACAGAGCCCGTAAAGGACTGAGTGACCACTTTCCACCGACAAATCGTTTGGGCTGCTAATGGTATTTATTTATTATTTATTTTTTAAGTATCAAAATAGATCTAAGATTTCTTTTTTTTTTTTTTTTTTAATTTTTGTATAAATTCTGTAATTATTTAAGAAAAAACCAAAGAAAAACTGATGGCACATCTCATCTGCTTTGACCGTACATATTTTATGAATATTTGATTTACTTTTAACTATTTCAAATAGTATATCTTTGGGCGAATTACACTAATAGTCCTTACAGTTTGAGACTTGTATCACTTTGGTCCCTGACTTTTTAATTGTGACACATTTGACCTTGAATTTTGAATCTTGATCCAAATAAGAACAATTTGAGATACAATTGCTCAACTTCAAGAGATATAAACTAATTTGACAAAAATAAATATCAAAAAAATTATTTTTGAATTTTTAAAAATTATTTCTACCTACCAAAGATAAAATTATGTAAAATTGATAAATCTTTTACACATTTATTTTTTTTTTGCCAAATTAATTTTTGTTATGTGTTTGGATGATAATCATGTAATGAGTGGTTGCTAGGCTTTTAATGTGTAATCGATATGTTTAATATATGAAATATTTTTAGTTTTGAATTTTTTGATTTAAAGGATTGATTTAACAATGATATCAAGTTGTCACCATATTTAACTTTTCAAAAAATAGAAACTAATTTAATGAAAATAAAAAAAATCACCCATTACATGATCATCATCCAAACATATAATAAAAATTAATTTGTTTAAAAAATAAATAAATGTGTAAAAGATTTATCAATTTTATATAATTTTATCATTGGTGGGTAGAAATAATTTTTAAAAATTTAAAACTATTTTTTGACATTTATTTTTGTCAAATTAATTTATATTTTATCAAATTGACGATTTTGCTTTTGAAATTGAGTAATGGTATATTTAATTGCCCTTATTTGGAACAAGATTCAAAATTCAGGATCAAATGTGTCACAATTGAAAAGTTAAGGACCAAAGTGACACAAATTCTAAACTATAAAGACTTTTAGTATAATTCGCTCTATATATTTATTTGGGGGCAAAGTTGTGTAAAGTTTCCTGTTGTCCATAAAAAAGTTTGAGAATCATTGCACTTACTGAACTGAGCAATCAATAGGAAAATATACTGAGTAATCAATAGGAAATGGTCGTGGCTGATTATGGATTGTCATGAAATCATGCCATTTTCTTTTTTAAACCATCATTTGGTCGATAATTGTTTAACTAAAGAAATTAAGGGTATCTAAACAAGTCTTCTGGAGTTACAAATGTGATGACTTTACTTTTTCTCTCTTCACATAAACTCAAATAAAATTACAACTTCCCCCTAGTCTTAATGCAAATTAAGAAACAAATATATAAAATTTATAATTTTCATCAATATTACAAATCAAAATATAAGAGCAAGTCAAAAGAAAAGATTATAAATACTAAACAAAATACACAAATCAAAGCTATTATTGTTAACGTTCTATAATAATAAAAATTACTAAACACTAAATAAGCACACCAACAAGTACTCTGCAATCTTAACAAATTAATTTGAAAATTTAACATCAAACAATGCATACTAGCATGTATTCTATAATTCCAAACAAATCAACTATTAAAAATAAAAATAAAAAAAAATTACCAAACAATACATACCAGCCAGTGCTCTATAATCTAAAAAAAAAAAAAATTAAAATGCACACCAGCTAGTACATGGAGTTGATATTACGGTTTAATGTAAGTTTCCATCCACCTATAAGGTATGAGAAAAAAAGCATTTTATTAAAAGAAAATTAGATATGACAAGTTGAAATAAATAAATAGGTCTTACATTATAAGAGAGGTACTTGAACATATATGGAAAAAAAAAAAAAAACCAAACGAACAAACAAACAAACTTAATCAAAAATAGTAATATTGTCTATAATTGTTGTACTTCAACTTTAAAATGTTAGTTATATAATTTTAGACACCAAAAAAAAAATAGCAATATTAAATCACTTGTACATTCTTGAGAATTTTTATATAACCTTAAAAAATATTAACCATATATGGTAGTCAAATATTTTTTTCCCAAATCACTTGGTAGCAAATCGGATAATAAAATCCAAAATTTTATTTAAATAAATAGTTGCCATGGATAGAAAATACTTAATGGGTTACAATCAAGAAGAGAAGAAATAAAAATATAAATATCTAATAGATTTTTTAGTCTAGAGGAGAAGAAATAAAAATATAAACATTTAGGGGGGAGGGGGAAGGCCAACCCAATGTCTACAATAAATTTTTTTAATCTTCATTTCATTGTTTACAATAAATGTACTTTAGCAATCACATTAAAACCCTTTATTAGGGAAAAGAAAATATTTAAAATGAGAAAATTAAATATTAAAATCAACCCTAGCAACATAAACAGTATTAATGGGGTTAGAAATCGAAGCACAACTATCCAAGTTTAGACCCTTCTCTTTCCCAACTATCTTCAATTTTATATAGATGAAATCAATACCAAAATCAAAACCCATTATAATCATACATATTTTGATTTCGTCGTAAAAATAGATAAGCCTATCATATTTGCAATCCATCAATATAGAGAGAGAAATATGTAAAGAGAGAAAATGTCAAGCCATCACATTTATAACTCCAGAAGACTTGTTTAGATACCCTTAATTTCTTTAGTTAGACAATTATAAACCAAATGATGGTTTAAAAAAGAAAATAGCATGATTTCATAACAATCCATAATCTGTCACTACCTTTTCCTATTGATTACTTAGTATATTAATGGCATGATTTCATGACAATCCATAATTTGTCACTACCTTTTCATATTGATTACTTAGTATATTTTCCTATTGATTGCTCAATTCAGTAACTGCAATGATTCTCAAACTTTTTTATGGACAACAGGAAAACTCTACACAACTTTGCCCCCAAACAAATATATAGCCCTTGTTTGGGAGAAAAAGTTTGGGGCTTTTTGACTAAAGTAGTCACAAAAAAATAAAATAGATTAAAAAGCTAATAGAACAAAATGTCACATTCAAACCATAATTATTTCACTTTTGCTCTCACAAAAGTCAAAAAAGCCAAAAAAAACTCATCCAAACGAGACTTTTTAGCCCCAAGCTAAAAAAGCCAAAAAGCTAACCCACATCCCAAATGAACCCATACTATTTGAAATAGTTAAAAGTAAATAAAATATTCATAAAACATGTATGGTGAAAGCAGATGAGATGTGCCATCAGTTTTTCTTTGTTTTTTCTTAAATAATTACAAAATTTATACCCAAAAAAAAAATCATAAAAATAAACAATATGAGATGTTTTTTGATACTTAAAAAATAAATAAAAATAAATACCATTAGTAGCCCAAACAATTTGTTGGTGGAAAGAGGTGGTCACTCAGTCCTTTGCGGGCTTTGTCTTCCACATATTTTTGGGGGGTAAATTACACTTTGCACCCCTGCACTTTACACAAAATCTCACTTTAATCCCTACACATCAAATTGTGACACTTAACCCCCTACACTTTTGGTCAAGTGTCACATTGGCCCTTCTGTTAATAGTGAAGTTAACAGAAGTTATCCTTTAGGGAGTTAAGTGTCACAATTTTGATGTATAGGGACTAAAGTGAGATTTTGTGTAAAGTACAAGGGTGTAAAGTGTAATTTATCCTCACATGTTTTTCATGTGACTAACCTCTATTAACAATGAGGCTAACAGAAGAGCCAATGTAACGCCCCAAAAATAAATCAACATGAACTACTCATATTAATAGACATTCACTACACAATGACAATAATCCTTCCTTCTTCACGTATATATCAAATGGGTTTAACACAAAAGTTTCACATGCGGTATACATTCACAACATAAAAAAAAAATACTTGAATCTATAGCATGTGAAGCATCTAATCTCAAAAACAATAAAAATGCCCTTAAGGGCTTACATCTTCCATGGCATTAGCCTAGCTACACAAAAGTGGTCTCTCGGACCCATACACATTAGCCCTTGGCTTTACAAAAGTTACAACAAAATAGAAGAGCTATTTACTCTTCACAAAAATATCCACACCCTCAGTTCGGTGGGATCACCATATCTTTACCTGCACCAAAATCCTATAAGGGTGAGCATAAAGCCCAGTAGAGAAATCCCTAACAAAGTATATACATTTATGTATGATGTCCACCATTAAATGAAATTGCGAATGCGATGCAATGCTTCTTCAAAATAATATCATATCATGCCTTCCTTGAAAATCACCATGCTTTCACTAACATTTTTGCAATCTTATCAATTCTCAAAACTTCAAATTTTAAAACAACATGGGGTAGTAAATACGACATTGGTAATCCCTAGGCTGGTGTCTGCAAGTAGACTCTACGAGTACTACCAAAACTGTCATTTTTACCGGTATTAACCGGAAGGCTCGACACCTATCCACGCGGTTTTCTGGTCTTTCACCATGGACACTCAGGCCAACTTATCAAATTCATCTACACCCCCTAACTGGACTTACCACCGTATTTACCCCATACACATTTCCATAGTTCTTGTCACAACCTTATCTTCTTTCATGAAATAAATATCTTCAATTGAAATTCACAATGCAAAAATAAATATTAATTGAATGAATATGCAATGCAAGGATTTTCCATACTTCATAGCATTACTCCATTTTCAACTATCTCTATAACAATATCAATTAGCCACATTTTCATTTCTTCTTCTCCATATTACCTCACAATATAACCATGCCATCAAACTATGGCACTAACTATTTCTCATCATGCTCAATTCCCAACAAGTTAGTCTCTTCAAGACTACATGTGATGTCTTTCACACATCAACTCTAATGTTTACAATTTCCACTAACCAAGATACACAACTATTAGCTATTTCACAACAACACACTTTCAAATGTTTAACAATCATCTTAAAATCACATTTCATTTCTCATACATCATGTAAATTTCCATTTTGCTAAACATGTAATGAAAGTTCACCTTCTTAATACAAAACAACAAGATGCTTCTAAGCATGTTGACATCTTTCAAAATCCCCAAAATTTCTAGGGTTTTTATGTCAAAAGCAAAACAAACATCTCCATCTTTTGAAAATATTTTCTTTCATGGTATCACCTCTCCTATTATGTGAGTTAACATTCTCAAGAAAATAGTTTTAGAAGGAGAAAGAGAGAGAGAGATCAAACCCACCTTTAAAACCCTAGCATTTATGAGACAAGACCAAACTTCTAATGTCATTAATGAAACCCTTAAAATCAACCAAATCAAACATAAATATATATATATATAACTCAAGGAAATTTCCCTACCTCAAAGTTTGATGATGAAGGAGATGGAAACCCTAGCTTTTAGATAGAGGATTCTTCAATGTTCCACAACCCCAAGAGGAACCCCAACTAGAATCTTCAATATTGGTGAGAAATGTTGATGATCTAGACCCAAAATTTACAAGAATCAAGGTGTTCTAGGGCTTTGGTGAGAGTTTCTAGAGAGAAAGGGGAGTAAAAGTGTTTTTAGAAAGAGAGGAACATGAAAGAAATGAGGTACAATAAGCCCTAAGAGAGAAAGAAAAACAGAGCCTCGAACTACCCAGATTGCCGCACGTGCAGCGCCCAACCCCACACGTGCAGAACGCCCTTCCCACACGTGCAGTCCTCACCCCCACACGCACGTGCGGTGGCCCTGCCGCACCTCAGCCTGCACCTGCCTTTTAGGTAGTGTGCAACTCTCCCAACTCCTCCCCTCCCGCACGTGTGGCCTCATCCCCTGCACGTACGACACCCATCCCGTATGTGCGGCCCTAGCCCCAGCAGCCCAGAATTCTCCGTTTCGCTCCCGGGCACTCCGGACCGGACCCCGCACCTCTCCGGAACACATGTTATTCAACATCGAACACAATAAGAATAAGGACTCTAATTTCAAGAATTATTCCCAGATATTTCAAACTCAACGAGAGCCAAAGAGGTCGAAGTGAAGAGGAAAGGAAAAGAAGGAAATAAAGACCCAGTCGTCACAGCCAAAGTGCCACTTGACCAAAAGTGCGGGGGTTAAGTGTCACAATTTGATGTGTAGGGGCCAAAGTGGGATTTGATGTAAAGTGTAGGGGTGCAAAGTGTAATTTACCCTATTTTTTTCCATTCTTATTGAAAAAAATAATAATATATCAAAACAATTTGAATATATAAAATACATAAAGATGTGATCAAAGCCCAATCCCATACGATGATTCTTGGGCAATTGTCAAGTTTGTAAGATTTGGCCTTTGTTACTTTGTTACTCTTTAGTTTGGTATCTCACCCAAATAACTACACAAAATATATGATCAAAGTCTCAACTCTTCTGGATATATGATCAAAGCCACAACATATATTGAAAAAACCTACGTGATTCGTGATTAGATCAAGATTAACAAATTCCAAATCCCAACAATTCAAAACACACAACCTAAAATCATCAAGCACTTACGAGAGTGATTTTAGTTTGTTTGTTTTTAAGAATAAACAATAAATCGACACAAACGATTTTTTACGTGGAAAAAACCACAATTGAAGAACCTTCAATTGTAATCAAAAACCACGGGCGAACCACCACTGATCAATCCACTACTGAAGAACTAAAAGATTACAAAGATACCATACAAATTACCCAACCCAGTCAATTTGTCTCTGAATCTTCTGTAACTCTTTCACCACGCCTTCGTCACGGAACTGATCCTGAAGTTGATTCCACACCACAACTTCACTTGTCGAATTAACGACTACGTAAAGTATCAAACGCCTTTTGAACCTCTACGTAATAACCTTCGGATTCCACCGAAGAGAACTCTCTTGAATATGTTGTATCAAACTCTTTGATGTATGAATCTCAACTCATAAGTTTAGAACTCTCTCAAGAACATCAAAGAAAACTCACAAAACCTCAGAAGAAAACTTTAAACAAAACCCTAGAAAACCCTAAACCAGATCTAGGAAAAGTAATCCTAAAACAAGCCCAACAAGCGAATTTATAGAATCTGAGATCGCGAGGTCCGCTCGAGCGTGGGTCTTCCCGCTCGAGCGGAGACTTCAAAATTTGTGATTCATATAGCCTTCCCGCTCGAGCGT
>JAPPVO010000995.1:0-11181 GCA_030407325.1 Camellia japonica | reverse complement strand
GAGACTTTGTATTGATTACCGGAAATTGAATCGGGTTACGGTTAAGAGCAAGTACCCCATGCCCCGTATAGATGATTTGTTTGACCAGTTGAAAGGGTCTCGTTGTTTCTCTAAGATAGATTTGAGATCGGGTTACCATCAGTTGAGGGTCAGGGAGGAGGACATCCCGAAGACGGCATTTCGTACGTGGTATGGCCATTATGAGTTTCTGGTGATGCCTTTTGGGCTCACCAATGCACCAACAGTGTTTATGGACTTGATGAATTGAATTTTTCGGGAGTTCTTAGATCGTTTTGTGGTCGTCTTCGTAGACGACATTATGATTTATTCACCATCTGAGGAGGAGCATGAGGAACACTTGAGAGTGGTGCTTGGATTTACATATAAAGCCCTCGGCTTGGTTTTACATTTAACATAAAAATGAATCAACAAAATGGAGTTCTTAATCTCCTAAACCTCCCAAGCTAAGACCTTGGAGGCAGCATATCATCTGTACCTGAAAAATGGTGTCCCAAGTAGGGTGAGCCAAAGCCCAGTACAGATATGCTAAACAGTATATGAGAATTAACTAAAACATTAGCATCCGATAAATGTTTAACATGAGTAAACCATTTGCATCATCTTCGTAACCAATCAAGGTTTACATCATAATCAATCCACTTCCCATTATTTATCCAATCAATTATTTGACATAGTTCAATATTATCCAAACAGTTTAAAATGAGACTACAATTCATATATCAACACTTCAATAACAAACCTCATTCAACACTTCTATTTTCTTGCCATTTTACGGAATTATGTCCGAGGGAACCGGCACCCAAATATATATAAGATTTCGGGACTTTCACCCTGGACACTCCGGCCAACTTAATTATCCATGGAGTCCATCCCCTATCTCCTCCCAAACAATGGAGTACATCTCCTATCTCCTCCCAAACAATATACATATACAACGTATTTAAACAAGTTGTTATATAAAATGACCAATTCAATCACATATACAATGTTTACAATCAACCGTCATATTCAATGACATAATCCAATTGATTAGTTTCAATTTACCTAATCACCATGCAATTTCTACAACAATCATAGCTATCCTCCACCGATAGCCCAAAACAGTTATTTCTAAACAGATAAATAAATTTATTAAACAGATAATTTTTCAACTTTTCCATAGGTGAGTGATTTATCAATCCAACTACACCATTCAATCACAATTTCCTCCAATTTTCATAATTCCCAAATCAATTTCACATTTCCATAATTGATTTCATTATTTCTACAAATAATTTATTTAATCCCAATTGGGGCATTTTTTTCCCTTTTTTTCAAACATCAACACTAAGGCTCAATTTCATCAATTATACACAAATAACCCCGTTTCAAGACCTCACATACACAATGGAGCCCAAAAATAGAAAACCCATCTTTCAAACATTTCAAATTTCAAACCCTAACTTCCCAAAATTTTCAAATATCACCATTTATACAAAATGACTAATATTTATGTTAAAGCTCATAGAAATGAGTAGATTATCCCTACCTCAAATGGAGAAGCTCAAAGGAGAAGAAGAGAAAAACCCAAGATCCTCCAAATCCAAACTTTTTCGGATCAAAAGATAGCCCACGGGATGCTTTACTTTTTTTACAAAGGAAGTAGGGTAGAGACACTCTAGATCAAGTGTATTTGTAGAGAGAAGGAGTGTTTTAGAGAGAGAGGCAGCCGAATTTAGGGTTTGGAGTGAAAAGGAGATGAAAATGTGATGTAAAATCACGTTGCTGCGATCTGATATATACGGGGCTCGCTCGAGCGAAGGAGTTGTCGCTCGAGCGACTAGACCCAAAAGAACCTCGCTCGAGCGTAAGAAGTGTCCCTCGAGCGAACAATGCAAAGTTTCAGGTCTGCAACGCAGAAGCACGCTCGAGCGCAAGAGTGCTCGCTCGAGCGAGGAATACCAACATTCAGGTCTTACATAGACGCAAACGCACGCTCGAGCACAAAAGTGCTCGCTCAAGCGAAGAGACACACAGCACAAAGCTCGCTTGAGCTCAAGAACCCTCGCTCGAGCGAAGAAGCAAATACCCAAGGCTCACTCGAGTGCAAAAAGCCTTGCTCGGGCAAAGAAGGCAAAACCTGGGCAGTAACCATTTGTTTTAACTCACAACCAACCTATTTCAAACTTAACCAACACATCCCACAACTCAAATACAAAGAATTAAAGGATGGAAACCAGATACAGACAACAACAAACAACCATGGAACCCAAGTTCAGAATACAATAAATGACGGGGAAAATCAGGATCGCCATATATCAAAAAGCTACACATTTTTTTCTTTTTCTTTTTTTATATTGTAATATTTAGGATATTTACAAATGGAAAATGTTTGACACTCCAAATTTTTTTCCATAATCCAACTTATAATGTAGTCATAAGTGTTAATTTTTATATAAATATGACAAGAGAAATAATTAAATTATACATTTGAACCAACCACATAGTCAAACTTTGACTATTTCAAGATGTTATTTCACTATAATTCCAATTAAGAGAATCTTCATCCCTTAATATATTTTTTTTATCAAATTATAATTTGATAAAAATTTAAAAAGATGAAACGTTGAAAATTATTATTTTTTCCATCAAAATTGTGTGAAAAGAAAAAAATTGGGATAAGAATGAAAATTCTTTTAAAAATTGATAAAAATTTAATGAAAAAGTTAAAGTAATTCATATCAAATCAAAACTTTTATTCAAATTTAAATCAATTTAGATAAAAAAAATCAAAAGAAAATGATGAAAGTTTGAAAATATTTTGAAACCTTCTTATTCATAAAGACTAAAAATCCGTGTGTATATTATATTCGTATTGTATTTTTAGTTATGAAATTGAAATCAAAAGAATGTAACTTAAATTACTGGATTAATAATTGAAATATTGTATTAATTATTGTTAAATATCAATTCACTTCATATTTAATAATAAATTATATATGTTTAAATTATAACTTTTAAATTTGTATATTTTCATAACAAAAAATGTATGTCATAACTCAATTAATCTCATTTAATCAAATTTAACATTTTTTAATACAAATTATCAAAATTGCCCTAAATATATTTATATATATTTTTTAATTTTTTTAAACTAATGATTTAAAAAAGTTTAACTATAAAAGTTAACTTATAAATTTCATATATACCGCAATATAAAATATTAAATTACTCAGGATAATTAGAATATATATTTTTTAATTTATAAAATCTCATGCATAGCACAGGTTACCACTAGTATCTATACTATATATTAAGCAAAATGGAGTTTTTAACCCAAGCCTTGTGAGAGCTCCAATATCTCAATCTAAATTTCTTGATTTTTTGATTTTAAAAAAAAAAAACCTTAGCTTTATTAACTTCTCCCAACCCCCAAGTCTTACCCTCATAACAACATTTTAATGTATTAAGAACAAGTATAAAAAAAAAAAATTTAAATCCAACACATATAAATTCTTTGAAAAGTCCCAACACATATGATTATTATCCATCATAATAACACTTGAATGCATTAAAAACAAGTATAAAAAAAATTTCTTAAAAAGTCCAACACATATGATTATTATCAAAATATTAAACTTTAATATAATATAAAAAAGAAAAAAGAAGACATTTAAAAAAAAAAAAAAGACATTTAAAAATTGCAATTCACATATATACATAATTGTAAATATATTAAGAAAATGGAGTTTCTAAACCCCAAGCCTTGTGGGAGCTCTAATCTCTCAATCTTAATTTTCTCTAAATTTTTGATTTTAAAAAAAAAATCTCAGCATTATTGATTTGGTCAAAATCTCCTGATCAACATTTATTAACTTTTTCGAATCCCCATGCCTGCATTTATTGATTTGATCAAAATCCCTGATTAGCATTAAAATCCCCTCATACAAATAATTATAGATACAGTCCGTGCATAGTTACTGCAGTAGCCTTTTTAATTTCTCATGTACATTATGGTTAGTAATAATATTGTTAAATTATTTTTATAAAAATCTTAAAAAACATAATTTATATATTAAAAAAATTAAACAAATATAAATATGTATAATTATCCCGTGCATAGCACGGGTGATAGGATAGTCTATACTATATATTAAGTAAAAGGGAGTTTTTAATTCCAAGTCTTGTGGGAGCTCCAATCTCCCAATCTAAATTTTCTAATTTTTTGATTTAAAAAAAAAAAAAATCTTAACATTTATTAACTTTTTCTAACCTCCAAATCATACCCTCATAATAACACTTTAATGCATTAAGAACAAACATAAAAAAAAATTCTTTGAAATCTAACACATGAATTCCATGAAAAGTCCCAACAAATATGATTATTATTCCTCAAATAATACTTTAATGTAAGAACAAGCATAAAAAAAAAAAATTGAAAAGTCCAACACATATGATATTATCAAAATATTAAATTTTAATATAATATAATAAAAAAAAAGACATTTAATTCCTTAAAAAGTCTAACACATATGATTATTATCAAAATATTAAACTTTAATATAATATAAAAAAGAAAAAAAAGAAGGCATTTAAAAAAAAAAAAAAGACATTTAAAATCGCAATTCACATATATAGATAATTGTAAATATAATCCGTGCATAGCACGGGTGATATGCTAGTATTATATTAAGAAAATGGGTTTCTAATCTACAAGCTTTATGGGAGCTCCAATATCCTAATCTTAATTTTCTAATTTTTTTATTTAAAAACAAACTCTCAGCATTTATTGACTTCTCTCAACCCACAAACCTTTTGATTTCTCTCATAATTACTGCAGTATTCTTTCAATTTTTTCCATACACTATGGTTACACACAAAAATAAAGAAGATAAAAAATTTAACTATAGAACTAAAAAGATATAAGATCTAAATTTGAATTATGATTTATTAATATAATCATCTATTTTTTTGATGTATATCTATCAAAATTTTAAATCACTTAATGGGATAAATTAATCAATTTTCTAAAATTATTGATTTTTTAATTTATAAAATAGATTAAAAAAACTATTGACTGATTTATTTATTTATTTAATCACAAAAATATTTCATAATCTCTTTATCCTAATCTCTCTCACCAATTTTCAAAAATAATATTAAAACTTGTCTTCCTTCTCTTTTCCCCAAAAAATCAGATAATATTTTTCATGAAAGTTGTAGACATCTATCTATCTTATATATTATATAATAACATAACAAAAAATAAAAAATAAAAACTAAAAATCAAATATACAAACAGAGAAAATTTATAAATTTGATTTTTATTTATTCAGTTAAGATCTTTCTTTTGCATCTCAATATCCAATTTTAAGCTTTAAAAATCTTTAAAGTTTATCTAAACAAATTTAATTTGAAAATATCTCCCACCATCTATATATCTCTATCTATATCTATCTAGCTATCTATATATTATATAAAAAAGAGGTTTCAATCTATAGCTTTATGGGAGCTCCAATATCTTAATTATAATTTTCTAATTTTTTGATTTAAAAAAAAACTCAGCATTTATTAACTTCTCCCAACCCATAAACCCTTTTGACTTCTCTCATAACTAGTGGTAACCCGTGCTATGCACGGGATTTTATAAATTGAAAAAAAATTATTATAATTATTTTGAAATAATTTAATATTTTATCTTGTGGTATACATGAAATTTATAAGTCAACTTTTATGTTTATAACTTTTAAATTATTAGTTTAAAAAATTAATATATATATATATATATATATATATCTATTTAGTGCACTTTTGATAATTTGTATTAAAAAAAAAAGTTAAACCTGATTAAATGAGATTAAATGAGTTATGACATACCTCTTCTTGTTATGAAAATATACAAATTAAAAAGTAATAATTAAGACAAATATACAATTTATTATTAAATGTGAAATGAAGTAATATTTAACAATAATTAATATAGTGTTTCTATTCTTAATCCAATAATTTAAGTTACATTTCTTTTTATTTCAATTTCATAACTAAAAATACAATATGAATATAATACACACACGAATTTCTAGTCTTTAAGAATAAGAAGGTTTCAAAATATTTTCAAATTTTCATCATTTTCTTTTAATTTTTTTTATTTAATTAGATTTTAAATTTGAATAAATTTTTGATTTGATATGAATTACTTTAACTTTTTCATTAAATTTTTTTAATTCTCTTATTATATTTGTATAAAAATTGACACTTATGACTCTATCATTATAAGTCAAATTATGAAAAAAATTTTGAGGTGTCAAACATTTTCCATTTGTAAATATCCTACATTTTATAAAAAGAAAAAGAAAAAAAATGTGTAGCTTTTGGATATATAGGGATTCCGATTTTCCTCCATTGTATATTGTGCTCCGGACTTAGGTTCCGTAGTTGTTGGTTGTTGTCTGTATCTTGTTTCCATCATTTAAGTCATTGTATTCGAGTTTTGGGATGTTTTGGGCAGGTTTGTAACAGGTTGTGTGTGTTTTGAAATAAATGGTTGCTGTCCAGATTTTGGTTTCTTCGCTCGAGCGAGGCTTTTGTCGCTCGAGCGAGCTTTGAGTGGTGTGTCTCTTGGCTCGAGCGAGCACTCTTGCGCTCGAGCATGCGTCTGCGTTTCTTTTGACCTGATGGTTGTGTTTCTCTACTCGAGCGAACTCCTTCGCTCGAGCGAGCGAGCTCTATATTTTGTGTTTCTTCACTCGAGCGAGGACTCTTACGCTAGAGCATGCTTCTGGGTTGCAGACCTGAAGCTTCGCATTGTGCACTCGAGCGAGGTGTTTGTTGTGTCTGGTCGCTCGAGTGACCACTGCTTTGCTCGAGCGAGCCTCGCATATATCAGATTGCAGCAGCAGTTCTACACTTTACTTTTTGATATTGTTTTCATCTCAAACCCTAGATCCGGCTACTTCTCTCTCTATATACTACTTCTCTCTACAAATACACTTGGTTCTTGGGTGCCTTTACCTTAGTCTCTTTGTAAGAAAGGTAGAGCTTCGCGTGGGCTTCGTTTTAATTCGAAAAAGTTGAGCTTTGGAGCACTTTGAGTTTCTTCTTTCTTCTCCTTTGAGCTCCGAAATTTGAGGTAGGGATAACCTACTCCTTTCTATGAGTTTTGACATAAATGCTAGGTATTTCGTATAGATGGTGTTGTTGGGAATTTTGGGAAAGTTGGGGTTTGTTTTGACATCTTAAAAAGGGGGTTTTCAATTGTTAAGCTCCATGTATATGTAAGACCTTGGAAAATGGGATTATTGGTGTAAAGTTGAGAAAATTGAGCCTTAGGGCTAAAGTTGAGCAAGGGGGAAAAAGCCCTAATTTAATGTGATTGATTAATTTGTATAATTAATTTGGAGAAATATGAAAATGTGAAATTGAGTTGAAAATCATGAAATTGGGAAGTTATGAGATTGAATGGTGTAGTTAGATTGATTAATCATTTACCTATGAAAATGTTGATAATTTATCTGTTTGATATATTTATTTATCTGTTTAGAAATAATTATTTTGGGCTATCGGTGGAGGATAGTCTTGATTGTTGTAGACACTGCATGATGATTAGGCGAATTGAAACTAATCACTTGAATTATGTCATTGCATATGACGGTTGAATTAACACATTGAATATGTGACTGGATTGATCATTGTATATGATAAAGCGTTTAAATACATTGCATATGTATCTTGTTTGGAAGGAGATAGGAGATGTACTCCCAACCTGTCTGGGAGGAGATAGGGGATGGACTCCACTGATAACTAAGTTGGCCGGAGTGTCCAAGGTGAAAGTCCCAAAATCTTAATTACGTTTGCATAACGTAGATGAATTGAAGTGTTAATAATATGAGTTGTAGTCTCATTTTGAATTGAAGTATCGAAGTGCTAACAATATGAGTTGTAGTCTCATTTTGAATTGAGTATGATTGAAGTGTTAATAGTATGAGTTGTAATCTCATTTTAAATCGATTATAATTGAAGTATTGATTTGGATAATGAAACGGAAAGGGATTGAAATATGGTTTTGAATATGGATTGGTTATGGAAGAGACATACATTGGTTAATAATATGAGTTAAACATTTATCAAATGCTAATGTTTTAGTTATTTCTCATATTTGGTTTAGCGTATCTCTACTGGGCTTTGGCTCACCCTATATGGGACATCATTTTCAGGTACAAGTGATATGCCGCCTCCAAGGATGTAGCTTGGGAGGTTTAGAAGCTAAAGGCTTATTTTTGTAGTTATCTTTTGTATTACATGTAATTCAAGCCAAGGGCTTAATATGTTTAGAGTTATGACTCTCTTTTGTTGAAACCAAGTGTTGACTTGGAAAGTTGTAAGCCCGTAGGGCATTTACTTTTGTTGTCAACATGTAATACCTTTTGTAAGAAACACTCTGATGAATGAATATACTTTACTTTCTCATGTCTATGGATATTATAAATGATTGGTTTATGTATTTTTTTTTTAGGGCGCTACAACTTGGTATCAGAGCGTACCGGGTTTGAATACTTTGGGTACGTGGGAAATGGTTAGTACAACAATGGGTTTGTCTCGCTTGTTAAAGACTTAAGTGTTATGTTATGTGCTTATGTGATAACATGTTTATGTGACTATATGAGTATGGAATTTAGTTTCTAGGATGTTGATTAGATCCTTGGGTTTCTGGGAGTCCTGTTGGAAAGGTACTTGATCACTGCCGTTTCTAACTAGAACTCTAGCATCACCACGGGACGGTTATTATCCAGAAATGAAATTCATAAGTGTTTATGTGATTATGTGTTTAAGTGGAGTGACTTACAGTTGTCCATTGTATTAGGACGCGAGTGAAATAGTTTCGACACATTTGTGAATGTGCTAATGTCTTTGTTACCTTTATTAGGATGTCAGGACGAGGACGTGGTGGTAGGCGTGGTAGGCCTAGGAGGCAGGAGATGCCTATACCAGAGGACATTCCGGCGCAGGAGGAGGGTGTTGGTCAGGCCAACGTGGCGAGCCAGTAGGTCAGCAGGCCATGGGCACCTTAGCCCGCGAGATGGCAGGAGCATTGAGGGAATCCATGGACATTCTCAGGGCTAAGAATCAAGTCCAGGCCCATGTAGCTGAGACAGGGTCGTCTTTTCTGGTCGAATCCGGATGAGTTTTTGGGTGATCGAAAAGAGCCACTGAAGGCTGATGAGTGGCTTGAGCAGATAACGAAGACATTTGAGATGCTTGGCATCGAAGACGGAGGTTTGCAAGTGACCTTGGCATCTTTCCAGTTAAAGGGAGACGCGGGTTAGTGGTGGAAGTTTGTGCGAGGGCGCATTGGAGGGACTTGGTAGGCTTTTGTTGATGTTTTCCAGGAGAAGTTTTTGCCTCCCACTGTTAGGGAGAAGTTGAGGGACCAGTTCTGTCAGCTCAAGTAACTGAATACACCAGTGGCAGAGTTTGAGGCCACCTTTAGCTATTTTTCGAGGTTTGTACCTGAGTTGGTGGCGTTTGAGGAACACCATTGTCTTGAGTTTGAGAAGAAGTTGAGGACCAGACTCATGTTTCGAGTGGCCGGGTCCATGATTAGGGAGTATGGGCGCCTGGTGTAGGCTGCAGCCCATCTTGAGACCATTATGCATGCTGAGGAGGAGAGGATGAGGGGCTCCAGGAGAAGTCAGGATGGTCAGGGGGACAGCAAGAGGCAAAGGGGTTCTAATCCTCAGCAGTCCCAGGGAGTTCATTCGAGATCTGCCTTTCCAGTACCGAGTTCAGGTTCTGGGAGAGGCGGTCAGGGAGACGTTACTTGTTACAAATGTGGTCAGCTGGGCCACAAGTCTCTAGCTTGCTCGTAGAAGGGAGGAGGACAGAGAGCAGCTTCTTCTTTGGCTCATTTTCAGAGCCAGAGTCCGGGCAGAGGTCAATCGCTCACTTGTTATCAGCGTGGGCAGGACGAGTACCTGAAAAGGTTTTGCTCGCAGTTGAGTGGCATATCTGGTGCGTCTGGTTCGAGACAGACACAGAGTTTTCAGCCAGCTCAGTCAGTTCAGGCCTCGAGGGTCAATCATGGAGCCTCTTCGGCTCAGTCTGTGCAGCATTCTTATGCTCCGAGGGGTGAGTAGGTAGACCAGAGACCTACGGGGCGTGTGTATGCTGTTATAGCGCCGGATCTTGTGCCTGCTCCATCAATTGTGAGAGGTACTTTTTTGTTTTGCAACTCAGTTGCTAATGTGTTGATTGATACGGGTGCATCCCATTCATTTATATCTTCTGCTTTTGCATCTATTTTGGGATTAGAGTTGGCGCAGTTAACATCTCTTATTTGTGTTGTGTCACCCATTGGGGGTGATTTGATTTTGAAACAGGGGTGTCGGGGTTGTGATATAGAGGTCACTAATCGTCGACTTCCCTTTTCTTTTGTATTGATGGATATGTCGGGTTTTGATGTGATTTTGGGTATGGACTGACTATCATCATACCGGGCTGTTATAGACTGTTACCGCCAGAGGGTTACTGTATGTACCTTGAGCGGGGATTGTTTTCATTTCTTGGGAGATCGGGTTGGTAGGGTTTTACCACCGGTGTATGATCCGCGAGGGTGGAGTGAACTTAGTTGTCTTCTCGCTAGCTGTATGAGTAGTGAGTGTGATGAGACCCAGACTGAGTTACCGAGAGTGGTTTGTGAGTACTCGGACGTCTTTCCCAAGGATCTTGTTAGTTTACCACCTCATCGAGAGATTGAGTTCTCTATTGATTTAGTGCCTGGCACGACACCAATTTCCATGGCAATGTATCATTTTGCCCCAGCTGAGTTGAGTGAGTTGAAGATTCAACTCCAGGAGTTGCTAGATAAGGGCTTTATCCGCCCTAGTACTTCACCTTGGGGAGCATCGGCCATTTTTGCTAAAAAAAAAGATGGGGCTTTGAGACTTTGTATTGATTATTGAAAGTTGAATCGGGCTACGGTTAAGAACAAGTACCCTATGCCTCATATAGGTGATCTGTTTGACCAGTTGAAAGGATCCCGTTGTTTCTCTAAGATAGACTTGAGATCAGGTTATCATCAGTTGAGGGTCAGGGAGGAGGATATCCCGAAGACGGCATTCCGTACGCGGTATGGCCATTATGAGTTTCTGGTGATGCCTTTTGGGCTCACCAATGCACCGGCTG
>JAPPVO010000994.1:0-32448 GCA_030407325.1 Camellia japonica | reverse complement strand
GAGATCCCTACCTCGAAGAAATAACCCAAAAGAGAAGACGAAGATGCTGACCCAAACTCCAAAGTGCTCCAAAACCAAATTGTTCAGATTAAACTGAAGCCCTCGACCCCTCTAACTTTTTAATAAAGGATCTAGGGTAGAAACACCCTAAACTAGATGAAACCTAGGGTAGAAGGTGTGTGGAGAGAGAGAAGTCGGACCTAGGGTTTGGAAACAAAAAGAGATAGAAAACTGATTAAAAAACCCGCTGCTGCCTATTTAAACTGAACAGGCTCGCTCGAGCGAAGACATGGTCGCTCGAGCGACCAGACACAAGAAATCCACGCTCGAGCGAAGAAAAGCTCGCTCGAGCCAAAAACTCGATGCTTCAGGTCTGCAACCCAGAAGCTCGCTCGAGCGACGAAATGCTCGCTCGAGCGAAGAACTCGAAAACATACACCTCGCTCGCTCGAGCGAAGAAATGCTCGCTCGAGCCAAGAAACACATCTCTCAGGTCCTAAGCCCAGACGCAGACTCTCGCTCGAGCGACCAAACCCTGGCTCGAGCGAAGAACAAAAACAACAGCTCGCTCGAGCGACCAACTCCTCGCTCGAGCGAAGGTCCAAAAATCTGGACAGCAACACTTGGTTTCCAACTCAACCAACCTGTAACAAACCTGCCCAACTCAATCCATAACTCAAAAATAAAGAATTAAAGGACAACAACAACAATACACAATGCCTGGATCCACGGAACTTATGATCTTATGATCTTATGATCCATCCTTCTATGATCTTATGATCCCACCTTCCTCTTTCTTTTCTTTTTATTTTTTTATTTTCTCTCATTTTTATTTTTCTCTCTATTTGTTTTTTTTTATTTTTTTATTTTCTCCTTTTTGTTCACTTATTTTTTATTCATATTACATGGAAAAGTCTGCGATCCCAGAATTAGGAACCAGATTTTACTCTGTGCAGTAGAGATTAAATTAATGAATTTTACAGTCCACAAATTAAATGAATTTGAACAATTAATTATTATTTTTAAATATATTGAATACATGATAGACTTCATAAATTTAAATTTCATATGAATCTTCAACATATTTTAATAAAACAGGACGATTTTTGAATCTTCAACATATTTTTGTCCTAATATGACACTTAGATGGCTCAAATTTGTTTAAATTATAAAACAATGACTGAGATATATTTTTCAAAAAATGTCCTACATGTACATTTTCTATTTTACCGCTTCTCTCTCTTACTTTTTCATTTTCTCACCCATTCTTCCATGATCCCATGATTTTACTTTCCTCTCTCTTTTCATTTTATTTTTTTATTTTCTCCATTTTTATTTTTTTTCTCTATTTGTTTACTTTTCTATTTTCTTTTTTTTTGTTCAATATATTTTACATATATTTTCATACAATGTATGTATCTCGTAATACATTAGGACATTACAGGCATACATACAATTTTCATATAATTATATAAGCAAAAGCATTACTGTATGTATGCCTGTGAAAATTGTATGTATGTCAGGTACATCTATCTATCTAGTTATATATTGTATAAATAAAAACGAGTTTTCGTGAAGAGTTTTATGAGGACTCCAAAATTTTATAATAAATTTGTGAATTTATCAAATTAAAAAATAAATTTAAATAGTATTGGGATTACAATTATATTCTAATCTTAGCATTATTTATACCGTGTCTTTAGGTACAGATATACGCTAGTATATATATATATATATATATTTTTAATCATTTTGTGTACATCATACTTTGTTATGCACGAGGGTGACATAAAACTGTAGAAAAACGGATAGCGTATAGCAATTTGGATCAATCAAATCATTAGAAAAGAATTACTGCTCTTAATAAGATATAGGGGGATGCACCAATAAATCCCAAATTAATAACTTATACACTGTTTAGTCCTAAAAGTTTTCTTATAGACTGAAAGGTCCCATTATAATATTTCAAACATCAGATTAATGTTTCGAACATTAGATTTCCAATATCAGATTAATGTTTCGAACATTAGATTTCCAACATCAGATTAAGTTTCGAACATTAGATTGATGTGCAAATGAGACTAAATGGAGCATAAGAAAACTTTTAGGACTAAATGGTTCAACTTTTCAGAAACTAAGACTTATGGGTAAATTTTCCTAAGATGGGGGATATTGTTTAGTGAATCAAAAAAAATTTATTAGTTTTTTTGGGGGCAAAGCTTTTATTAAAAAGATAATAAAGTATAATTGCTAAACACCCACAAACATAATTTTGAAAGACCTATAAACTCCATGAACCCCCAAAAAGTAGTAGTGCTTACACATATTAATTCCAAAACCCTTACAAAACATCTAATGAAATCTTCCACGATGCCATATTTGTTTAGACGGATTAAATAAGAGAGATTGTAATTTATCGGATTATTAATTGTGGGATATATAGTCCTTAGACTATTTGGGATTAAATATCTGTAAATGACTATACTATTGAATTCAATATTTGATTGAAATATTATGGAAAAAGATAACTACTCAATAGACTATTTTATCATTTTCAATTGTTTATTAAGTAATAGCAATACTATATCTATCTTTAATATTTTAATTTTTTGGGGCTAGATTAAATAAAATTTTACTATATTTTATTTTTAAAATTAAATAAATTTATTTTTAAAAATTAAATAACAAAAAATAATAAAAATTCATTTTATTTTTAAAAATAAAATTTTAAATAAATTTATTTTAAGAAAATAATGAATAGGAAAATTTACCTATAAATCTTATTTTGAGGAATGTAGATCTATTTATTTTCTTATAGACCAATGAGTCCCATTGATTTTGAAAAGGTAGATTTAATATATTATTTGAAAATTAGATTTACAATTATACCCTTATTTCTATTATATTTCCTTCCCCTTTTATAGTGTTTCTAGTTTTGACCTGACCGATTGTAGACGTGCCCGCGAGGGGCCTCACCCTACAGTTCAGACTCCCCTGTTTTTGTTTTGTTGCGGTTCGTAATCTGAACCAAAGAGTCCAACTCTGGCAAATCGTTTTCAAGAAAAACAGATTTTTGAAAAGTAGTGCCAAAAATGGACTGCTTTGCCAGATACAGAGTCGCCACCTAAATATTTTAAAATGGGAAATCTAGGAAACCCTGACTCGGTGCCGAAGGCCACGTGTCCGTCATCACCAAATGTCTTGGCTCGGGAGCTTGGGTACGATCGGGGAAGGTCAGCTATGAGCACTCCCTTTCGCCCGGTCCGAAGACCGGCCTCTACTAACCATGATATCCGATTTTGAAAACATTACATGCTCTTATTCCAATTATTAGCCTAGAATTACTATGTTATGCGCACAGCAAACAAGTATAGACTAGATCGCCTAATTTGGAAACAAACATTGCATATCCGTTTGTTTTGAAAATGCTTTGGAATTTGCTACTCGCAAGTAGGCTAAAACACGGATTTCAATGAGTTTTCCCAACTCAAGCAATCCAACCTCCACCCACAGGCATTCAAACAGTTTATCTCATATAAGCACTTAGCCTCATGGTAAGCATACTGTTATGTTAACATCCACACGCATGCGATATGCTAAAGCATAAATACTTACATCGTACTCCGTGCCAAAACAAGAAACTAGTTAGCGAACATGCATGACCTAGTTCATGTTAAATGGCTAATGCGACACAGGCGAAGATGCAATTTAGAGTAGGCTTGGCTAACCCTAAAGATGGCATGTGAAATGCACTTATTCGATGCACGTATTCAATTGGAATTGAAAATACAATGCAGTTTGTATGATGTACCGAGCCCGATGCATGTCAACAAATGCATGGATGCACGCATGCATAGCATAAGGTATGCTAAAATAAACGTGCCCTAATACTAACCATTAAAAGCAGGTAAGTAAAAGGGAGAAAGAGGTGGGGGTTGGAAGACATACACACCACTCACCCACACTTATTACAGATATGCCCTCGCTCGGAGGACCGAAAGAATAATACAAATAATTAACTACGCAAGCTAATTAAATATTACAAATAGCCTAATTAGTTGACAAACTAACTAAACTAAGAAAAATAGTAAACCGCCTCGGGAGGAGAGCCAAATGCAGCACGTGCTCGGGTCTTGCTCGGAATTGCACTGCCATGCCTAGACTGCCTCTGTTTTCCCTGTTCTGCCTTTCTGAAAACTGCCAAAGTCTCAGAACTACTCTTCAAGGCACTGGGAGATACCACCGGCTGAGGGGAAACACCACCGGCTGAAGTATGTGGCCACCGGCACAAAATGAACTCATCGGCTGATAATTTAATGCCGGCCGGCACTAAATGTTGCCGATCGGCACTGAATGTCTGCAGAACCTGGAACTCACAGCAGCAGAGGGCAAAAACTTGCATGGAACGCAATTCCAACAATGTATGCACCAAACACACTCCTTATCATGTTTGTGACTCAAAGGGGCATGTGCCTCGATTCTCGGGCCACCAATCACGCATTCCCATGCATGATGGCCCAAAGGATCAAATGTGCACTTTCAATCTCAAATGCATGCAAACCAAACAAACCAAAATCCCAATCCCTATCACCAAATCAAGGGACAGGGAATGCATGTTGATGCAATGCAACCTAGTCATGTTAGCTATCATGCAATATGAACAATGCAATGTACTTATGCCAAGCATACAAGCAAACATGAGGTAAGCATGCAAGCAAGCAAATGATGGTCTTAAACATGACTTAGGCAACTCTAAATAGGCCCAAAATCAGTGGCCAAAGTGCCCAAAAATGAAGGCTAATCACGCTGCACACATGCACATGTTAAGGTACCAACTTAAGCATCAAGTGAGCAAGCTTTAAGCACACTTGAAGGAAGCTAAACATGGATAATTAGCATACATAGAAGCTCTGAAAATTATGCAAAACATGGTGCCAAACCAAGCAACAAAATAGACTAAGCATGCAACAAATGGCCCAAGCATCCAAGGCAAGCCAAAGGAGACCTAAACCATGGCTAAGCCAACCAAGCCTCACGAGGCCAAGGAGGCTTAAAACAGGTCTAAGGCAGCCTTAGACCATACAAATGGGGCCTCCTAGATGGCATCTAAGTGGCTCTAGAGCAAGGCATACACAAAGGTCAAGGCATGAGGCATACAACATATGCATTCAAAGCTTCAAAGAGGCATGCAAGGCAATCAAACAAGCATGTCTAAGGACTGAAATTGCATGCTAAATGGTTCCAAACCATTGAAAATAGTGCAAACAAGGCAAGCTACACATTTATGCACTTAAGGCCAACAAGCCAAACATGCAAAGAGGCTATACAATGCAAGCTAGGGTCGACCAAAATAACTATGGACAGACCTCATTCATGGCAAAATAAGCATACAAGCTTCACAAATGTAAGCCTAAAACATGCTAGAAACAAAGGCACACAACCTAAGACATGTTAAGGGATCACAAGGCATTACATGGCAACTATGCTAAGCATGCATAAGGGACCAAAACCAACTCTTAGCAATGTTATATCATGCATAATAAACATAAAATGCAGCCTAGACATGCTCAACACACACACCAACAAAGGCTTCCTCAAGAGGCCAAAACTTGTCCTTTTCAAGGACAACAAGGAGAGGGGGTGGCCCTCTCCTTCTTGGGACTTCAAGGCATCATCTACACCACTGAAATCCCTTAAGATTTCAGTGGTGAAGAGACCCAAACACCAAAATCCCGGAGCTCAACAAAATAGCACAAAAATGAGGCCTTTCAAGGCCTAAGAGGGGCCAAACTTCCCCAAAGCACAAAGCACCCTTAATAAACTATCAAGAGGACTAAAAAATAGAACTTTTTTGTATTAAACACCAAGCACAAAAACAGTTCAAAGATAGGTAAAAATGGAGTGCAAGAATGGGGTATATAAAGCAAGTTTCTCACCCTTGTTGACCTTCTTCACAAGTGTTGATGTTGTTGCTTCCTTGGGCTCAAATCCAGCCAAGAACACCAAAACAACCTCTGGGAACCTCAGTAGCCAAGGAAAGGTGAAACACTAGGTGCTTGTGTGCAATAATGTGGACTAAAGCACCTAGTGTACAAACAAGAGAGAAAAAAAAAAAGAGATAGGATAGATATAGAACTCAAACCCTAAAACCAGAGCTTCTCTGAGGTCTTTTCTCTCCAAAATGTCTAACTCTCCAACCCTTGAGCCAAGAAGACAAGGCCTCCTCTTATCGAGGAGGCAATCTTGTAAGCTTAGCAACTAAGCAAACAAGAGGCTCATCCCTCCATACACGTGTATGGAGGGGAAGCAAGTGCTATACAGCTGCTTCAAAATATCTCAAAAAGCAACTGAACAACAGTCGGCTGGGCAAAAATGTCATTTTGCCAAAAAGAGTGCCGACCGGCAACAAATAGTGCCGACCGGCAATATACATTGCCGGTGGCAACACAAAACCAGCCGGTGGCCTCTAGCCACTGCCGGTGGTGCAAGGGGATGTCTCACAAGGCATCCTCTGCCTTTCCAAGGCAAAACACAAGTGTTTGGTGTAAAACCAGACACAAACAGTCGAGTTCGGAGATCCTGAGGCAAGGCGCGTAGCCGAGAACTCCGGGAACTCCAAACGAACACAAACATGGATGATCACCGGGTGTTCAAACGGTGACGTCCGGGTCTTGAGGACGGTCAAAAATGGGGTGTCTACAGTTGCCCCTCTTTGACAGAACTCGGGAGTCATAACAATGACGGGAGTGAATGTCAAAGCCCAGAGACGACCCATTTTTGACAAGGCCGAAGACTTGGACAAACATGCAAGACAAACAAGGTATGCGCCCGAAGGCAGGGGCAAAATGCAACTGAAAATGCAAGAAGCCGAGCATAACTTATGATCATGCAAAGAAAGCTGTAACGAAGCACACATGCAACAGTTTTAAGCTAGCATAGACCAGACTACACTACAATGCAGAAAGGATGTAAGAGAATTATGCAATTCTCAATACGTCTCACTCGGAGGATACAATACCTGTGCAGCTCGTCCGGTTACACCGGCCTCAAATGAACCGTACATACAATATCGTGCCTGAAAAGAAAACAAACCTAACAGGTACAATGTCATTAGCAACATTCATGACAAAGTAATCGAAAGTGCGTGACAACGCAAGTCGTGCATAGAGAAATGGTAGGATTGAACACATGTGAGTGAAGCAATGCACGCATGCACGCAATGTGTATGAAAAGAAACTTGAACACATGCAAGTAAAGCAATGCACGCATGCATGCAATGTGTATAAAAAGAGGAACTTGAACACATATCAGTAAAGCAATGCACGCATGCACGCAATGTGTATAAGAAAGGAACTTGAACACATATAAGTAAAGCAATGCACGCATGCACGCAATGTGTATAAAAAGAAACTTGAACACATGTAAGTAAAGCAATGCACACATGCACGCAATGTGTATAAAAAAGGAACTTGAACACATATCAGTAAAGCAATGCACACATGCACGCAATGTGTATAAAAAGGAAATGTAAGACAATGCAAATGAGGTACTCATGCTAATGCAAATGACGACACGTATGCCAATGAAAATGTGACACGCATGCCAATGGAAATGAGACACGCATGCCGATGAAGATGGGGCACACATGCCAATGAAAATGGGGCACACGTGCCTATGAAAGTGAGGAGGCACACGTGCCGATGAAAGTGAGGAGGCACACGTGCCGATGCAAATGAGGAGGCACACGTGCCGATGCAAATGAGGCACACATGCCAATGAAAATGAGGAGGCACACGTGCCGATGAAAGTGGGGAGGCACACGTGCCGATGTAAATGAGGCACACATGCCAATGAAAATGAGGAGGCACATGTGCCGATGAAAGTGGGGAGGCACACGTGCCGATGCAAATGAGGCACACATGCCAATGAAAATGCGGCACACGTACCAATGGGAATGCGGCACACGTGCCAATGGAAGTGGGGAGGCACACGTGCCGATGCAAATGAGGCACACATGCCAATGAAAATGAGGAGGCACACGTGCCGATGGGAATGTGGCACACGTGCCAATGGGAATGCGGCACACGTGCCAATAGAAGTGGGGAGGCACACGTGCCGATGCAAATGAGGCACACATGCGAATGAAAATGAGGAGGCACACGTACCGATGGGAATGCGGCACACGTGCCAATGGGAATGCGGCACACGTGCCAATGGAAGTGGGGAGGCACACGTGCCGATGCAAATGAGGCACACATGCCAATGGGAATGCTAAAATGAAGCCAATGAGGTACGCGTGCCTCAAAGGGTGCAAAATGCTGCCAATGAGGTACGCGTGCCTCAAAGGAATGCAAGATGCTGCCAATGAGGTACGCGTGCCTCAAAGGATGCAAAATGATGCAAGTGTGACACACATGCCACACGGAATGTAAAATGATGCCAATGAGGTACGCGTGCCTCAAAGGGTGCAAAATGATGCAAGTGTGACACACATGCCACACGGAATATAAAACAATACAAGTGTGACACGCATGCCACACGGAATATAAAACAATGCAAGTGTACTCGAGTGCGCAACAACGCACGTCTTTTTTTTTTGGAATGCATGATAATGCAAAACAAGGAGATGCACGACAACACGAATGATGTGCGAGGCAACGACAACACGAATGTTGTGCGAGGCGACGTATGTATTTGAAAATGCAATGTCAAGGCATACGAGATGTGCATGACAATGCAAAGGGGTGCGTGTTACAACGCGTGTTGTACGTGCATAACAGTGCAACAGTGAGGCGCGTAACGGCGCGATGTAATGCAGCAAAGTAGTGCGATGAACGCGTGCAATGCACACGGGGCAACTTTTGAATCTTGCAAAAGACAAAAGGATACAAAAGGATACAATCATTGCATGAATTTGAGTGCCACGCACAGAAGATGCAGTCCGAGGTCAAAACGGAGGCCGGTTGAGCATCGGAGATACACTTTCCTGCACTTTATTGAGCTATGAAGACCAAAAGCCACTCATATTGCCTAAACAAGGCTGTGGGAACATCACCGGCCGGGCTAGGAGGCCACCGGCTGTCCACCGGCTGAAAAATAATTCCATCGGCACAATATTATGCCGGCCGGCACAAAATATTGCCGATCGGCAAAAAGTTGCTGAGTCGGGGCAGATTCGACTTTTCGCTTCGGGTGTTTTAAAATAGGGTTTCTAAACCCTATTTTCTTATCTCCCTTCTGCCGAAAACCATCTCTCTCTCTCTCTAGAGCCTCTTTCTCTCCTCCTTTGCTCATTTCTTTGTGTTTTCGCGCCATTTTCGTCGTTCGATTCGCGAAGTTCATCGCGTTTCGGACATTTTCGACTGATTGAAATTTCATTTCGGCACTCCTTTTGCCATTTTCACCTTTTTGGGATTTGTTCCCCTCGATTTCCTCTTCATTTCCATACCTTTTTTTGTCCCGACCTTTCCGGCCATTTTCCACCCTCCCGGGGGTTGACTTTCGAGTTGACTCTTCGTATTCCGAGCCTATTTTCATTCCTCGACCATTTTCCCATCATTCCCGACATGGCCGACGACATTCCACGCGGCGGGACTCCTCGGATCACGAGATGGATCCGGAGGTCGAGCTCCTCCCGTTGAGCGAGCGCCTTTTCGACCCGGCGACCTACCGGCCGGCGATTCACGTTCTACCACCCGACGGGCTGCGCTAGTTCAGGAGCTTCGACATGGCGTTGGATCCCGAGCTTCTGCTGCGTGAGCCTACCTCTCACCTTTCCTTCGGCGCTTCCGAGGTAACACCTTTTCTCTGCTTTAATTTTCTGCACTGTAGAACCTTTTAACTGTCAACCGCCACAGCCGATTAGATTCTTTAATTGCTTTAGCTCTGATACTCTGATGCATTGCGTATTGTAGTTGATCATAAACAAACTTGCAACTGATTATCTGTTTAGGACTCACACGCGCACACACTGCACTAGCCTTGAACCACTCAAACCACGGCACACACCGTATTTTACTGCAAACACCGACACCCGGTACCTGTTTGAATTTGAAAACTTGCACGCATGCCACATTTGCACCGAGCCACATAAACACGCTAACGCATCACACGTTGTAGTTCACTAAAAGCACACCGGCACCCGGTATCTGTTTGAATTTGATAAACTTGCACGCATGCCACATTTGCACTGATTTACTGTTTCCTTAAAACTGTTCATTTTATATTGCTTCGCAATAATTTGTTTGAAAACAGGGAGATTCCCATACCATCCGCGGGTATGGGAATACCGTTGCTCGTGCGTGGTACGCTGAGCTTCCTGACGCAGTTCGCCGCATCGTAGACCAGGCTGGCTTTGGCGCGTTCTGCAGGGGACTCTCCCAGCTTACGACATGCAGACCTCTCCTCGCCGCTCTGGTGGAGAGGTGGTGGGACACCACCGATTCATTTCACTTTTCTGCGACCGGGGATATGACGATGACCCCTTATGATTTTTCGGTGCTCACAGGCATCGGGGTAGGGGGTGATCCGATCCCCTTTGATATTGACATGGATGAGTGGACTGCGACTCAGGTCTACTTGCTTGGCGCGGCACCGCCTCTCGCGCGTCCCGGCTTCGTCCGGTACTCCTGGTTCGAGGTGCAGTTCCGGGTCCAGCCCCTCCTCGTTGATGCAGCTCCGATGACCCCAGAGGCCGTGGAGAGATATGCCCGCAGCTTCCTCATGTTCTTATTCGGGACGACGCTTTTCGCCGACCGGGCAAACACAGTGCCCCTCTGCCTTCTCAGCGCACTGGTGGATGTCAGAGACATTTTGCATTATGACTGGGGTGGTGCCGCTCTGGCCACCCTTTATGGATATATGAGCTCAGCCTCCCGCGGCAGTGGACAGCTGCTCGGGGGTTACTGGCGTGCTTGGGAGGTACGTTTCTTTTTCTGCCTTTCATTTCAGTTCTATACTTTCTGTACTCTGCAGACTGCACACACTGTAGTCCACTTTACACTTGCTGTATATTGTACACACGGCACACACATACCCTGCTTCACACTGACTGTACACTGCTCACACTGTACACTCTGCACAATACACTGCACAACACACTCTCTGCTTTCTGCTTTTCATTTTGCATTCTGCTTTATCTGATAAATGCACTGATATTCATCTTGCAGTTGTGGGTTTACGCCTACTTTCCTAGGCTCGCTCCTGTACCCGATGCAGAGACCCCTCTGGTCGTCCCTTTTTCACGCCGCTTTGACGGGAGATGCGTGCGGAGGCCCCGGGAGACCTTCAGCTTCTTCCGTTGCTACTTCGACACCATTACCCCTGCCGAGGTACGTTTTACTCGCAGTGTAGTTAAGCTTCGCCCTTCCACTGTATATTTCAATAACAGTAGGTAACAAACTGTATTTCATTTTCAGATCGTCTGGCAGCCTTGGGCTCCTTTGCTAGCCGTGGCGTGGGATCGGTTTGCTGGCGCCGTTGATACCTCACGTTACCGGATTCTGCTCGAGGGCCCGGTCTGTCGGGCTTGGTACCTGGGTGAGCGTTTCTTGCGTCAGACCCTAGGCTTACCTGAGCAGATAGTCCCGGTGCACCCTCCTGAGCACATGCGGGATACTGAGAGGTTCACTGCCGAGCAGATGGCAGACTATACTATCGGCTAGGAGACAGACGACTTCCGAGGCGAGGGCGATTACTCAGAGTACGTCCGGACCTTCCTCGTGCGACCTCTGAGCGGCGGTCGCCGAGCTGAGAGAGAGAGGCCAGCAGCGCCAGCGGCTGGAGCAGGAGCTAGAGGGGGAGCGCCGAGGAGGGCTCGAGTCCGTGGCAGGGGTGGAGTTCAGCGAGGGCGAGGGACCGGTTGGCCTGTTCTGCCCGCTGCTTTGACTTTCCGGGGACAGGGTGGGGCGACCTATCAGATCCCCTTCGCCCCTCCGCCGGCTGATCATGAGTTTGTCGGTGTCCCCGACTTGCCTCCGGTATGTATTACTGCTTTTTTGTACAGTCATTTCATTTTAGTTTATTTGATATTCCGCAGAATATTGATGCATCTGATACTTTTGCAGGCGTCTTCTGAGTACACCCGGCAGTCATTGGAGATGAATGCCTCCATGATGGGGATGCTCCAGCGGACATTCGACCTCCTAGCCCTCTACAACATTCCGGTATGTTCTTTCTGACCACGGCCTCAAGCCATACACAAACTGCTTTACATAATCTGATGCACAACACAACATCTGATAAACTGCTCACGACATCTGATACACGATACTTGCACACTGCACCCTGGACTGATTTTACTGCTCACGGCATTCACACACTGTATTCTGTACTGATTCACTGCTCACGGCATTCACATACTGTACTCATACACTGTATTCTATACTGATTCACTGCTCATGGCATTCACATACTGTACTCATACACTGTATTCTATACTGATTTACTGCTCACGGCATACTGATGCATTTGCCTTTCATGCTTTTTCAGCCTCCCTTCCAGATTCCTCCGGTGGGCGGCGTTCCAGCTGGACCTCCCATTTCTACCCGGGATGGCAGAGCATATCCCCGCACCAGAGGGGGGCGCACTCATGTTGGGAGCAGCTCGCGGGCTCCAGTTTCGGATGATGAGTCTGAGGCAGAGACAGAGGCGGAGGAGACCGGTGATGGCTCTGACTCGAGCTCAGACGGCGATGCCCCTGGTAGTGCCCCTGTTGATGACGCTCCTGGACCCTCGTCCAGGAAGAGGACTAGGACAGATTGACGGCCCCGGAGTCATTTTGACATTTGATACAGATTTTTACTATTTTTCTTCCTTTTTGCATTTTGTTTCCTTTTGTTGTAGTTAGGGTACTTTGTACTGCCGCAGGCAGATTTTGTTTCCAAAACTTATGTACTTGAAAAGATGATATGAAATGAAACAAACTTTTTTGTCTGAAAAAGAGTGTTTACATTTGTGTATATTCCATACCTTGCACTGTATTGCATCATATTAAACCTCAAATGTAAATGATATTGATCTGTTGTCTGAAAAGTGAATACTTGTAATTTGAGCACTTGCACCATGATAATCGGATAACCAACCAACTAACAGCAAACAACTCATACAAACCACTACTCAAACTGAATATACAGCCCATGCTTTACTGGGGATTGATCTGCATACAGCCCATAACACAGTACTCGGTTCATTCTGCACACAGCAAACCCTGAACGAACAGTCCCAATCTGACAAGACGGACCACAAAAGTTGACATGGTTGCAGTTGAAACACACTCGGATGTCCCAAATTTTCCCTTTCTTTCTCTTGCTTCGCATGAATGTAGAGAATGGCACAGCATTCTGAGCACAAACGATTTTTTTGAAATAAAGAAGGGTTTTCAACCGGGGTATCGAGCCTACCACAGAACACAGCGGAGGGACTCAAACAAAGAAACAAAAGGCACACGACCTGAACACAACGAGACACATTTGGAAAAGACTCAAAGCCAAAATCGAGACCGACAAATCGAAAGACACGACACACGGACATGTTTACAAAAAGACCTCGAATCTTGAGGAGCCAATTCCTCCGGGTATTATTTCCCACCCTTTCTGATTAGTGATTCTCACATCGCTCGGCCCTCGGGCTCGGTTTTTCTCTCAAAACCCTCCTCTTACTTTTCTCTCAACTTACTCCTCTCTATTCTTTAATCTCTCATTTTCAATCCCTTCCCAGAACGGTCGATGGGTAAACGAGAGGTTATGGGCTCATGCCCGAAACAGCTAGCTCGCAGCCACTTCTTCTGGTAGATACGGTGCCTTTCTGGCGAGTATGTTGACGGGGAAAGACAGAAGACCTGACTCAATTGTGCCCCTAGTTCGTCATTTTGACCATTTTTTTTGTTTTCTTGCTAAAACGGTTTTGATCAAGAATGAGAGTCGGATTAACACACTTATACGATTTTTGATTTCAACATCACGCGAATTAGGCTGTGGGCACTGAAAATTCTCCTTTTTGGGTCCAAACATGGTCCAATTTTTGAAAATGAAGCAATTTTCGAGAAAATAAGTCAACCTCAGTGAAAATTTTCAAAAACTATTTTTGCAAACAGTCAATGCTCAAACAAGCACGGAACTTACCCTCGAGATACGCAACCTCGGATCGGAGGCAATGGAAAATTGCCCCTGGCTTAAAGGGGGATAAGGCAACGGAAAGTTGCCCCTGGTTTGGACGGTAACTTAGGGCAACTTATGGCAATGTGTGGCAATGGAAAGTTGCCCCTTGTTTGGACGATGCCGCGGCATGCTGTAAGCCAGTCCTCGTTGATGACGATCGGACCCTCGGACGTGGAGGAAGCGAAGACGACTTGAATCAATATATGGACACAGTCACCTGGAAGGTGTTGGTGGTTGGACTTCAAGAGAAAGTTAATCACGTAGTTCCAGGTTGCTGCAATCGAGACGTTGGGTTCAGAGGAGGCAAAAGTGATCAAAACCATGACATGGACTGAGACGCTATGGAAGCGTTGGGGGCTGGACTTCATGATGAAGTTGCCTACGTATCCCAAACATGGGAATCAAGCCTTACGTAGTTCCGGTTTAGGTACACTCGGGTATTTTAACCTTCACTTTTCAGGCTCTAACTTTTGCCAAGGCGCCCGATGCGGGTTTTCTACCTTGCGAGCTTCTTTTCATTCTCTTTTTCTTTCGATTTTTTGTATCTTTTCATTCTTTTTTTCTTTTTTGATTTTCTTTTTTGTTCTTTTCTTTTGCATTTTTCTTTTTTTTTTTTGTATTTTTTGTATTTTTTGTATTTTTCTTTTGCTCTAACTTTTGCCTGGGTCGCCCTTTTGGGTTTTCGGCCCAGCGAGCCTCTCAAAGGGTAAAAAGTGTAGCAAGCCCATGCCAAATGGTTTTGAGATTGAGGCCTCCTGTATCCAGGAGGATGACCGTTGTGTTGATTTGCAGAAAAGTCCGTCACGGTTGCTTCACGAGCCTTGCCGGGTGGGACCTGATTTCCTTGATCTGACTTTGATGCCTCTTGCTCGAGGGCTGCCTCAAAATAGGCCACACAGGCGTTTCATGGCACTGTTGAATGTTTTGAATGGATTCTAGGTTTGAAACAAATAAATTGAATCTTGAGGCTGAGAGCGATCCTGGGCTGCACAATCTCAAGAGTGATTCCACACAGGTCTTCACAGGACCGCGCAAAACATTTCGTTTTTGAAAGTTTTTAAGAAAGCGACAAATCACTCGCGCTGAAGATAGTGTGGAACCAGTCTGGATCAAACCAGGGTCCTTCTCAGTACTCACGCCGATAAGCATAAGTTCATTCATTAACAACTTAGCATGTCTCTCTTTCTCTCCATTTGATCAAAGTTTTGCAAAACCCGAGGAATTCCTTCCTCTTTGTTTTCATCACCGCAGTGTTCAAAAAGGTTTTTTTATGAAAAGCTTAGGTCATTACGACGATGTTTAAGGCACTAGAGAGTAGGCGAAATGTACTGTCGTTCCATTCATATCTTCCGGCACGGCTGACTCGAATAGCAACAAATACGGAATGTGATAGCCACAGCTGTTTCATTCAAGTTTGTTGGTATGGCTGGCTCCTCGGCAGTAACAGACTCAAAAGAAAAAACAAAAGGATAATTACAAAACGGTGTTCGAGGCGACAACCCCGGAATCACCTGGTATTCTATACAAGAGGGACTGACTCGTTACAACAAGACAGACCCTGTAAGCAAAAAGACTGACTCAGAGAAAAGAGACAGACTCAAAACAAAAGAAAAGACCTGCCCTAATACCCAAGCCAGAGCTTACAAAATTAGCAACCGTAGATGCTCAAAAATGTGTGCCAGACGCCACATTCAAAAACATGTCAAGTACCGCTCGCAGGTGGTCCACTTCCTGATTACATGCTTGCACTATCGGTATCTTCAAATTCCAAGAACTCTGTAGTGACTGACTTGGCCGAGGTAGGCGGGAGGATAACTTCGTTGTCAATCAAATCTTGCACCTCATGACGGAGGCGAAAGCAATTGTCAGTAGGGTGGCCTGTCTGCTGGTGATACGCACAGTACTGAGCAGGATCATGCGTAGCAGGGAGGTTCTTCGGGAGGGGTCGGGGCTCAAGAGGTGTAAGATGCCCCTTTTTGGCCAAAATCAAAAGTGCCCTAGACAAAGGCATGTAGAGAGGATGGAAGACTCGGCGTCCTCGAGGCAGGTACTTTGGAGCCTGAGCACTCTTGCTAGATGCACTAGCGAACGGATCGGCGGGTGCAGCCTTGGATTTCTGATCCTTTCCGGATGCAGGGTTGGGAGCGGGAAGAACCGTTTTGGCATGACGGGGCCTATCCCGGTTCTCTGATTGACTGGAACTGCCCTCAGGCGGAGTGGGAAAAGCATCCTCTACAGCTTTTGTCACAACTGCAGATATCTGTTGCTTGTTCATCCCTGCGGCTTTCAAAGCCCCGACTGCCCGCAGCAGTTGTTCGATAGGGTCGGCATCTGCCTTCATTTTACCTTTGTCTCGGGCCTCAGCCTGATCTAGGATTTGAGTTGGTGTTGACATGTCATTGTTGTAACCGGAGGCCATCTTTGGTTGACTAAGTTCAATAACAATTCGACCCAACAGCGGGGGATCCTGGGGTACTAAGCTCTCGGTATACGGTGTGGCTGCGGTGAGGCTGACATTCCATAAGCGAGATCCGCTACGATCTTTGAAGATCACCTATCATTCCCATTAGTTCAAATGTAGTAGGCTCGCGAGCCTGATATAGTTGAGGGGTCCAAATTGGGTGCGCAGCCGGCGATCTGGGTGGATGCGGCATATCAGCAGTAGTCTCATCGTGTAGGGTTTCCTTGATCCAATGCGGCCGTCATGACCACGATCTCTTCTGAATTCTGCGTCATGCTCAGTCCTGCCTCAGCAAGGAGAAGACACTAGCTGTTCCGGATCAACTCTCTGAATCTCTGAACTGAAACGGAAAACAAGCAGCATTTCAGCCCTAAACAGATTAAACACGGGTGTTAGCCGAACAACTGCACTCTACTACTGATCACTGTTCCTCAGAATCACTGTTCAAAACTGAACTGATACCCGTAGACACAACTGATTCTCAACAACACTGATACTGGTGCCCTCAGGCCGGATGCTCAAACTTTGCAAACTGATATATGCGTTCCCCCCTGCAGAGATACATTCTAAAAACATATAGCAGATAAATGATAGCCAATACACCCCTATGTTGGGGTAGGGTTTCCCTGTCCTATTTTGTTAGGAGCTAGGGTTTTACTATGCACGCAGCGGTTTCAAACAACCTATATCGGGTAAGCAACCTGTCCTAATTTGGAATGGTCACTATGGATTTCGATATGCACTAGGTCGAATGGTCGAAAAGGGTGCCCTGGTAAAACCGGGGTTTGTGTTCCCATACTGGCAGAGCCTGCAACCGGTCAGCCTTATGGACATGCCTTGCCAAGACAAGCCTCCGGCAAACCGCTCAGGAATAGCAGATGGCCAACACGGTGTCCAAGGCGCACCAACGCAAATGCAATGCAAAGAGACACATAAACGTAGTCAAAACAGGATATCACGAGTTCGAGTCAAGCTCTCTAAACTCCCCAGCGGAGTCACCAGAAACTGTAGACGCGCCCGCGAGGGGCCTCACCCTACAGTTCGGACTCCCCTGTTTTTGTTTTGTTGCGGTTCGTAATCTGAACCAAAGAGTCCAACTCTGGCAAATCGTTTTGAAGAAAAACAGATTTTTGAAAAGTAGTGCCAAAAATGGACTGCTTTGCCAGATACAGAGTCGCCACCTAAATATTTAAAATGGGAAATCTAGGAAACCCTGACTTGGTGCCGAAGGCCACGTGTCCGTCATCACCAAATGTCTTGGCTCGGGAGCTTGGGTACGATCGGGAAGGTCAGCTATGAGCACTCCCTTTCGCCCGGTCCGAAGACCGGCCTCTACTAACCATGATATCCGATTTTGAAAACATTAATGCTCTTATTCCAATTATTAGCCTAGAATTACTATGTTATGCGCACAGCAAACAAGTATAGACTAGATCGCCTAATTTGGAAACAAACATTGCATATCCGTTTGTTTTGAAAATGCTTTGGAATTTGCTACTCGCAAGTAGGCTAAAACACGGATTTCAATGAGTTTTCCCAACTCAAGCAATCCAACCTCCACCCACAGGCATTCAAACAGTTTATCTCATATAAGCACTTAGCCGCATGGTAAGCATACTGTTATGTTAACACCATACGCATGCGATATGCTAAAGCATAAATACTTAATCGTACTCCGTGCCAAAACAAGAAACTAGTTAGCGAACATGCATGACCTAGTTCATGTTAAATGGCTAATGCGACACAGGCGAAGATGCAATTTAGAGTAGGCTCGGCTAACCTAAAGATGGCATGTGAAATGCACTTTATTCGATGCACGTATTCAATTTGGAATTGAAAATACAATGCAGTTTGTATGATGTACCGAGCCCGATGCATGTCAACAAATGCATGGATGCATGCTAAAATAAACGTGCCCTAATACTAACCATTAAAAGCAAGTAAGTAAAAGGGAGAAAGAGGTGGGGGTTGGAAGACATACACACCACTCACCCACACTTATTACAGATATGCCCTCGCTTGGAGGGACCGAAAGAATAATACAAATAATTAACTACGCAAGCTAATTAAATATTACAAATAGCCTAATTAGTTGACAAACTAACTAAACTAAAAAAACAGTAAACCGCCTTGGGAGGAGAGCCAAATGCAGCACGTGCTCGGGTCTTGCTCGGAATTGCACTGCCATGCCTAGACTGCCTCTGTTTTCCCTGTTCTGCCTTTCTGAAAACTGCCAAAGTCTCAGAACTACTCTTCAAGGCACTGGGGGATACCACGGCTGAGGGGAAACACCACCGCTGAAGTATGTGGCCACCGGCACAAAATGAACTCATCGGCTGATAATTTAATGCCGGCCGGCACTAAATGTTGCCGATCGGCACTGAATGTCTGCAGAACCTGGAACTCACAGCAGCAGAGGCAAAAACTTGCATGGCAATGCAATTCCAACAATGTATGCACCAAACACACTCCTTATCATGTTGTGACTCAAAGGGGCATGTGCCTCGATTCTCGGGCCACCAATCACGCATTCCCATGCATGATGGCCCAAAGGATCAAATGTGCACTTTCAATCTCAAATGCATGCAAACCAAACAAACCAAAATCCCAATCCCTATCACCAAATCAAGGGACAAGGAGTGCATCACTACAACAAAAAAGAGTTTTTACGACGCGCAATACATGTCGTAAAAACCCTTCTACGACGTGCAGGCGCACGTCATATTATGACCAGTCATAGAAAATTATTCACTTTCAACGACATGTTTTGTACGCCGTTAAAAACTATTTAACGACAGATTTTGTGCGTCGTTATTACTTTTTCTACGACATGCTAAAGTACGTCGTTAAAAACTATTTAACGGCAAATTTTGTGCGTCGTTGTTACTTTTTCTATGACTGCTTTCGTACACCGTTAATTGGTGAGACAAATAACGATGCGAATTGCGCGCCGTAAAATATGTAATACGACGACTTATTATGCCTGCTGTAAAATATGCAGTTTTTTTTTTAAAAAAAAATTCAGCAAATTCTATTTGACCAATTTTGTACAATCTAACAAATATTACAAACAAGCATCACAAAACATCAATCAACCACCAAAATATTGTTTGAAACATCAAAAAGAAACTATATCCATAAATTATAAACCTTCAACAATTGTTTATACATTGCAAACATTCGAAAACTATATCTTTAAGTTCTAAATTGTACAAAAAGTTTAAACCATCCAAAATTATGCATATCTAACTTTCTAAACATATCGACAACTATTAAGAGATTATCTAAAACTACCGACAACAGTTCCTATAGTAGTTGCAGCTGTAGCAGTGGCAAATCCACTTGCTCCTATCACAGGGATGAGGGTGCCCAATGTATGTGTTAAGGCACCTAAACTGGCGGCAATAGCTGGAGCAACTAACCTTGTTGCATTTCTTGTCTGCATGACAAAAGAAACTTCACATAAGCACAAAAACTGACGACTCAGGGACAAAAATATTTCTTGAGGTATTAAGAAATGATCAAGAAATTGTAAAACATCAACAAAACATTTCCAAAATTAATAAGATAATTCAATGGTCCCATAAAAGCAATGTCATAATGAAAAATTAACAAAAATTCAAGATGTCAATAGTTTGCTAATAAATTCAAGCCATAAGAAGCTTAAGAGAAAAATCAAATTTAAAAAGCGGAAGAGGTGGAATTAATTTACTTCAATGCAACACCTAGTTGGGACTTGCATAATTACGTTAATGAATCTCTATGTATGAGGTTTAGATTTGTACAGGTTTTATCCATTACCATTGTAAGTTCCAAAATAAAGAGTCCAAATCAAATTAAAGTCTATATTATTTACAAGTTTAAAAAGAAACTTTCAATCCATTATAGAAGAAATTTAGGTAAGTCTTAATAGCTTTAGGCGTTTTTTGGGACAATGTGATGTAATTCTACCCGAGTACTTAGTAGCAAATACATAAGATAAGGAACTATAGAAATAATCCCTAAGCTAATCTTTTTCTTCTTCTCTAAATTTTCACTAGTATCTAATCCAATCACAAGCTATTACTAATTCCATTGACTCTTGAACCTCATAGCCTACTTCCTGATATTATATGCCTTTTCTCTAATAATTCAACCCTAAAAAGTATGCCACTTGAAAAAACTAAACAATATTCATAAATAACATAGTTGCTTCGTTCCACTAGGGTCTCCCTCTTTGGGGTGTACAATCCATTGATCACCTTCTCGAACTTTGGCGCAAACAATCTGAAAATCAACTATACAGTGGGTCCTGTAGATGCACTATAAAGTAGGACATTAAGAATCATAAAGGTCTAATAGACGTGATTCTGCCAAGGTGATGACATATTTGGTAAAGACACAAAAACATATTCCTAAGCAACTTTGATATAAAAATCAGATGATTACATCGGTTTTAATAACCATTCAAAGTAGAGCAGAGAAGGTAACAACGCAATATGTAACAATGTAATAAAAAAATGTAAGCAAAATTAAACTGAAAATGGAATTAATTCTTGGAGATGTTTTGATAAATTTGATGTGTATTCAATAAGTTGATAAAGGATCTAGAACATCCCTATTATGATTAGGAACAATACCATTGGGAAATGCTGTAGTTGCTTATGAAATCGTTTCCATGCACCATCATCTGGAAAAGCAATCGATATCTCGAGAGAATGAAAACAGGACCACTGTCAGAGATTTAAAAGAACCTATAAAGCAATTAATCTCATCATCTAACCTACACAAGCACACAATTTAGGATGCAATAGAGGGAAATTTGATATTTTGCCTATATGTGTGGGTTCATTTTAACACTTTGGGTTGTTTGTTAACACCATTTCCTGTTTTCTTTTTTCATTTTCATTATAAATATATATATAACAAAAAAAAAAAAATTGTTTTTCGTTTTTTGTAAATAGAAATAGGAAACGACCCTTAGTCTTTAGTATTTCATCCCATGGTGCACTTCATCATAACATTGGTTTGTAGAAGTAAAAACTAATTAAGGACACTTCATTTTCAAAAAAATTAATTCCAGACAAATGATAGCTTATCTTATGGTTTTCGTCATAAGAAGAAATCTTATGTTGTCTGAATCGGGAGCTCCTAAAGCCTATTCTTGAGCATAGGAATCCCACTCTCAAAGCATGGTAAAACATTGTCGCCAAAGTAGAATCGCTCCTGAAATACAAGAAAACAAGGAAACGAAGAAGCTAGAGTAATCACAATCCCATATTTGGAGCCCTACTCACCAGAAGCTAGGTCAAAATGTTCATTTTGCAAGTGGAAAGTATTACAACCACACACTTGTGATTGATCATACTATAAATGGCACGCTCACACTCAAAAAGTCAAATTTCTAGTAGTGGTATCTGATATCTGATTAAAAAGCCAAACATATTGAGCCAATAATAAAGTGAAAAATAGATAGTTGATTGCATCATATTCTAGATAAAATCAGGCTGGAATTATATGGAACACAATGGCCTATCATTCAACCAAAGCCAAATACAAATGCTGATTTGTAATGCACATGGACTGCGAAATCCCTCCCATTATAGCTTAGCCTCGAAAAGAAAATAGTAACAAAAAAAATTACCTCTCTTTGATGCAATTTCAAAGACTGGTGGTCAAACTGGAGCTTAGATCACAGTAAAGCTGTACACAACAACAGTAAAAGCATTAGAAGGGATTTTCCAGGGATGAGGATTAGTAGTATTCATTCATAGTAATGACAGATAGGCTTACCTCCTCCGATGTGGTTTTCCCTAATCGAAGATTGATAGTTAATATGATACAGCTAGGTCTTATGTAACTTTCAATTTCAGTATGATTGTGAGATAACAAATCAATTTAACAAAATAAAAATCTGTTGAAGTAACATTAAACAACTATATTCAAGTAGCTTCACAGTAGAGGATATACCTGTTTCCGCAGGACAAGAGGAAAATCACTTGGATCTTTTCCAAAGAGTTTGAAAACAATTCGATCTGTGCGACTCTGAAAATTAATCAACAAAAATAAAGAATTTAAAATATAAAAACATAAGGATTGAATAGAAAATCATAACTATAGACTTCAAAAATATAATCAAAAGAATTTAAAATAAACAGTTTTTTTTTTCCTGGATAAATAAATTAAGCTAAGTATTAACTAAAGACACCACGAGGCCACCGTCCTAGTACACTAGATATCTAGCACTCCACAGAAAGTCAAACTAAAAACCACTTGGCAAAACTAAGCTCTCGTATTAAATCAATCAAAGAAAAGGATGACTCACAGAACTATTGCAAATATGCCGGAAAATGTTCAACAAATATAAAACAATTAAGAAACAAAACACATAAATTTCAATTGAAAATTTATGGTCTCTGACTTCGTGTCATATATATTTTTTTACAGATAAACTGAATCTAAAATCGGCAGTAGATTTTCTGAAATATCATAGTAGATTTTCTCTTAGTCCTGCTGCCATAAAAGTAAGAATTTAACTTTTATGCCAGTTCATTGTATCAAATACACTTAGAAACAGTAAAAAACTTAAAACAAAGAGAATAACTTGGATATTATGAGTACAAAGAAAGCGTGTCTGCTGGCTCATAAGAGGACCAAGAATGGGGCTTCATATAAAATCCAGCAAGGAACTTGCGCATCAACTACACTGAGGACATCATCAAGCACGATTATATCGGAGCCATAATAAATAGCCCTGTGCAATTTGAAAAACCGTCAGAATTATTTCAAGAAAAAAGTGAATACATCAAGCTAGTCCCTCAAAAAGTGAATACACAAGCACAAATTGTTTCCAACCATTACAATCCATGATTCTATAGGAAATCCCTCAAAACCTACTATTGACAAATAAGAGAAGTATTAGGAAATAGAAAACTACACTAAATTGGCCAAACATCAAAATTGACAATAGCCTTGAACGAAACTGAAATTAAACGACATAAGAAAGATACTGAAAGGGTAGAAAGTGCCTAAAAACAAGTGTCCAGACCTGAAAGTGTTTTATACTAGATCATAAACTTACCTGATCTAGATCTTTTAAAACTCAAAGATTCTGGAGAAATAAAAGATGCTTTCTCTATTCCTCCCTCGATTATAGGACTTTCCTGAATAAAATCAAGATTTTTTTTTTTAAATTGCGTCAAAAAAAATGTCAAAAATAAAAGATAGTACACCTGGTTAAATTAATAAATTGCCAACAAAAATACATATCCAAAAGTCAAAAGATAACATCAAGAAATTATGCAAAAAACTTCACTGCATAGGTAATCGATGCTCTAATTTTTTTCTCTACTGTTGATCTTCAATCATAATAATGAAGACCAATTCCAATAGTTCCCCAAAAATAATCTTTATGCAGCAAAATAAAGGTCAAAAGTAGTAATTATTAACTCCCTTTCTTTCCTCTCCAAATCTCTCATCCAAAAGAGTAATTTGGGAGAAAATACTGTCTTATTTTCTTTTCTCTTCATATCACCCCAGCCAAATGGAAAGGGGTTTAGCTCTAATATTATCATTGTAAGCCTAGCAATCATAGCAATAGAAGCGATTGCAGAAATAGGCTCCTTCTGTTTCTATTCACACACATCAAAAGGTTGATCACATAAATTTACTAACTAATGCATTGGCCTTAATGTAAGACGATATAATAAGCAAATTTTCGGTATAACAATAATTGTGTAACAAAGCTTTGGCCTTTGACCTTCCAAAGTAACAATAATCTCAGTTTTTTGCTCCCAAATATTATGAAGTTGTTATCATGTTTGATCATTTAAGTAAAGAAATATTTGGATCTCGTAACAACTATACAATCTGATAATTGTTCGTTCATGGCCAAGAGCTGGGCCTCTTTTTTGTCAAGTAGAGCGGTCATTGGTCAACCTCACATTTTCTTCCATAAGTTTCTGGACTTCAGTTTCTTTCCGCATTTTCTCACTCTCCAGCTGTGTGGTCTTTGCAACTAACCTACTTCCAAACAAAATCAAATTTATCATTTAACCAGAGTCGGGTGTGGTCGAGATCAGTATTATTAAGAAACAAAATGGCTGGCCCATTAAATTAGTCACCTATTCTTCAAGAGAAACACCAAAATATGACAGTGACACCTTCCATACTCATAGCTTCCTCAAAATTAGGTTCTGTGTTACTGGCTACTGCTGCTGCTGCTGTTGCTGCCTTCTTGCTGAAGCTTGCTGTCTGCTGTTGCTGTTTGCTTGCTCTTGCTTGCAATTTTGCTGGTGCTTAATGATCTGATGTTGCCTACTGTCTAAGAGGCTGTGGTGGTTGTTTTACAGTCTGAATTTTTATTTATTAGTATAGTTATGATAGGCTCTGATGGTTAATTTTCGTAATCCTAGAACCTAATTTTGGATTTCTATGTGGAATGTACATGGCCTTAATTATGGTAGTAGACCTTGTTTTTGAGTTATATTTTGGATATTGTTTTGTGGTTCAGTAGCTTCTAGGTCTATCCTAATGTGTAGCTTAGTGGTGTTTGAACAGGTTGTTTTGTCCTGTTGTGTTTTTGGTTTTGTTGGTGGCTGTGTCTTTGTATAGTTGGTTAGCTCCTGAGACATGCCTCTTGTATATTGTATATATTTGTCTTTTATTTTATGACTTATTCACCCAAAAAAAAAAAAAGACAATCGACCTCCTGGCATATTGCAATGCTAAATAAATATTAATGCAAATAATAAGGCTTGGATCGAATAACAAGAATCGAATCTACAAAAGGGATTTAGAAAGATCAAAATGCTTCCATAAATTAACCTCCTTGACTACCATACAAAAGTGAAACCTTATTTCGAGGCATGTAATTCTTTTTTATCTAGGCTTCAATTAAGAGTTTGAAAACTTAAAAAAATTATGAAAAGATCAAGTATGCCATATCTGGAAAAAGTCACTAAGATAAACCAACAAGTTTTGTTGTCATTTTATTTTGTGCATGATAAATATAAGAAAATCTGTAAAACAAACTTACCATTTGGAGATCATGACTCCCTGAAGAGCTCTCAACAAGATTGGGACGTGCACGAACATAAGAACAAAATTGAAACTTAAGAACAAAATTGAAACTCCCTGACATGCACAAACTTATCACTTCCACTACCACGGCCGCAAATTAAAACTTAAGAACAAAATTGAACAATAAAACATGGTTTCAAAATTGAACAAAATCAAAACTTAGCTAATTTATGACTTTAAGAAGCAAGAAAGTAAATAAACAATAAAACATTTGCATGGAAGAACTATATAGTTTCAAGAAATGCTAATCTAGTCCCAAAGAAGTAAGAGAAATTTAACTAGATCAAGAGGAATAACTAGTTTGCCGATTTTGCCTCACTAGGATTATCAACAAAATTGGAATTGATGACAAACATGGTTGATGTTAAGGACTTGAAATCAGCTTCAATAACATCAAAGACCTAGTCAATTTGTTCTGAAAAAATTAAATCAATTTGTCTTAGAGTAATATCATCGAACACCTTGTGTGCAGTCCTATCTTATTGGTTTGATTTTTTTTCCCTCCACTCAATCGATAGGAGGGGATAAGAAAAAGCTAAGTTGCATCAAATGGTGAGATGCGAATTCAAGCATTACTCACACTAAATTAGCAGCTTGTCTACCAAACCAACCCTCTTTGGTCTCAATAATAAGACACATTGGTCCCTTTTAGGTATCAATTCCAATAATAAGACACATTGCCTCTACTTTAGAACACCATTTCAGTGAATGGTCTCACCATTGTATTTCCTAGAAAACTATAATATACACTACAATTTTGCTTTCCTTCTTGTCTTTCTGGTGGACTGTTTTGTGCTCCTTGATCTTTGTTATACTCATTCTCCTATCATTACAACTAACACATAACTACAATGTATATTTTATATATAAGTGAAACAGCTCAAATTTATACTTGTACTAAACAAACAACAGAGAACCTCAAGAAATTAATTACTAAAACAAAAAAAATACTAGAGCAATAAAATGAAACAATCAACAATTTCAAAATCTGAGTAGAGTAAATTAAAACAACCCCATTAAATCTCAAAAGCAATCCATCAAATTCAAAGCACAAAAAAGCAAACCCAGATCAAAACAGGGTAAAAACAATAAATTGAACAGACCCAGATGCGAAAACAGGACCTGTTAGAAGAAATTGATATATAAAAAATAAAAATAAATAAAAAAAGAAAAACAAGAATCATAAACAGTAGCATCACCCTTTGTAGGCACAAACAATAGATTGGAGGCAATGACAGAAGAGTTCTGCAGAGAAGAAGAGATCTTTTCAAGAATAAGAACCAAAACCATAATAAAATGAGTTCTGAAATAGAACTTCACATGGCTTAATACAAATTAGAACTTCACATCGCAGTCGCCATTACAGTGTTCATCTGATTAGAGCAATTTTTCAATCAATGTATCAGAAACAGAGATACGAAATGGATTTTTAGGGAAAGGGTTGGAATGATTGTGTCAATGGGGGTTGGTTTTAGGGAATTTTTTAGGGATTGTGATCTGATTGTGAAGATCAGGGGATATATATATATATATATATTGCCGAGAAAATCAAATAGCTAAATAAAATAAAATAATAAAAGGGTTTCGATTGAACTTAGAAGAAGGGACAAACAGATGAGATATCCATGTATGGACATATGTAGAGAGAGATATAGAGAAAGAAAGGGGAAAACCTGGTTGTCAAAGAGAGGGCAATGGTGGATAATCCCAAGGTTCGAATATACAGAGAAAAAAGGGGATTTGTAGAGAGAGAGAGAGAGAGAGAGAGAGAGAGAGAGAGAGAGAGAGAGGAAGAAGAAGAAGCAAACCTATCATTGGTTCAGTAACCCTAGCAACTGAAGCGAAGAGAAGAGATGAGATGAGATGAGATGATCACCCTAGCAAGATTCGGCCTTCATCATCATCAGATAGAGAGATAGATTGAAACACTTGTGAAGTTAGGCACCCCAAATTTGTTATTTGGGGAAAAAAATATTGGCGCCCCAAATTTCATTTTGGCGGTTTTTTTTTTTTTTTATTCTACAATTCACGGCATTCATTGCGCATCGTGAAAAAATAATAGTTTTAACGGCAGTAATGTATGCGTCGTAAAAAATTTAATACTGTAATAGCGCCCGCGTGGGACCTCCGCTACAGCTCGGACTCTCCTCCGTTTTTGTTTGGATTGCGGTTCGTAATCTGAACCAAAGAGTCCACCTCTGGCAAATCGTTTTTGAGAAAAACAGATTTTTGAAAAAGTAGTGCCAAACATGGACTGCTTTGCCAGATTACAGAGTCGCCACCTAAATATTTTTTTATGGGGGAATTTAGGAAACCCTGACTCGGTGCCGAAGGCCACGTGTCCGTCATCACCAAATGTCTTGGCTCGGGAGCTTGGGTACGATCGGGGAAGGTCAGCTATGAGCATCCCCTTTCGCCCGGTCCGAAGACCGCCTCTACTAACCGTGATATCTGATTTTGAAAACTTTATGCGTTCTTATTCCGATTATTAACCTAGAATTACTATGTGATGCGCACAACACAAAAGTATAGACTAGATTACCTAACTTGGAAATAAACATTGCATATCCGTTCGTTTTGAAAATGCTTTGGAATTTGCTACTCGCAAGTAGGCTAAAACACGGATTTCAATGAGTTTTCCCAACTCAAGCAATCCAACCTCCACCCACAGGCATTCAAACAGTAATATCACATAAGCATTTAGCCGCATGGCAATCATACTATCATGTTAGCATTCACACGCATGCGATATGCTAAAGCAAAAAAAACTTACATCGTACTCCGTGCCAAAACAAGAAACTAGTTAGCAAAACATGCATGACCTAGTTCATGTTAAGTGACTAATGTATCACACACAGAATGCAATTAGACAGGCTCGGCTATCCGAAGCATGGCATGTGAAATGCGATAAATAGCACATATTCAATTTGGAATTGAAAATTGCAGTGCAGTTTGCATGATGTACCGAGCCCGGTGCATGTAAACAAATGCATGGATGCACGCATGCGTTGCATAAGGTATGCTAATTTCAAATATGCCCTAATCTACCATCGTAAGCAGGTAAATAAAAGGGAAGAAAGAAATGGGGGTTGGAAGACATACACACACCCACGCACACTTATTACAGATTTGCTCTCACACGGAGAGACCGAATAAATATTACAGTCCGAATAATAAATAAATAAATTATTACAAAACTTCTAATTATTTAACAAATAAATGCAAAAAGGAAAGGTGGCCACAGCCGCCTGCCTCGGGATGCGCGAATGATGCATGCTTGAGCTCGCCTTGCCCGGAAATCCGCACCATGCCACTGTTGCCTCTGTTTCACTGTCCTGCTTCTCTGGAAAATTACAAAAAGTCCTGGGACAGGCTCCCTGAATCCTAAGGATCATCACCGGCTGGATAGAATGTCCACCGGCCGTGTATAAAGTCCACCGGCTGGAAATGAAGCTATCGGCAATAAATACATTGCCGGTCGGCACTCTATACTGCCGGTCGGCACAAAATTCCTGCAGAAGATAGTTTTGACAGCAACAGCAGACCAGCAGTGCAAGGCATAGAATTTCTAGGCAAATGTATGCATGGACACACTCCCTATCATATAATGGACTCAAGGGAGCATGGCCCTCGACCCCCGGGCCATCAATCACGCATTTCAATGCATGATGGCCCGAAAGCCAAGTTAGCAACTTTGATATCAAATGGAATGCAAGCACAAAACAAATTAGAGGGCCCCAACCCCTATCATGATTGGTCAAGAGGCAAGGGATGCATGCTCAATAAAATGCAACCTAGGCATGGCGGCTAAGTATGCAACATGAACATGCAAATGAGCGATGTATGCTAGGCTCGCAACCTAAACATGTAAACAAACATGGCATGCAACAACATGCAACGATGGACTTAAACTAACATGGATAACTCGCAAGCATGCCAAAATCAGCGGCCATGAGATGAAAATGAGACGCCTCAAAATGCGTGCACACGGGCACGCAAACCGGGAACGCGCCTACGGCACGAAATGGCACTCTAATGAGACATGGCATAACATGGAATATGGCATACAAAACATGCAAATTTCAGCAGCAAAATGAGGGGCAAAACAGCCCCGAAACATGGCGAAATGGAACCAAATGCATGGAATCGCTCCCGAAATGCAAAACTAGGTACATGAAATGGCTTATGGCTATATCAAATATGCAAGATATGAACATGAAGTATGAAGACAGCAGCTAGACAGCCCCAAAATAAGCATGTTCATAGTACAAAGCATGCAAGACAGTAAGCACAAGGGGACTAACATGGCATGCAAAAATGGCTCCTCAAGGGAGGCAATGAGGCAAGTGATAGAAGCAATGCTCAAACAGAAAAATGTCCTTCTACAACACTGAAGAGGGACCAAAAATATGAACATTTAAAGTAGATGACAAGTCCCAAAACAGTATACACACATGCTCAAAATGCAATGCAAGATTAAGGCCCACAAAGGGGTATAACATGAAGTACCAAAAGGATGCACCAAAAAGCCAAATACCCTTCATGAGACATGTAGAGGGGTCAAACTAAGACCCTTTTCAGGCCTGTCGAAGACCCAAAAACAGAAGCATGGTAGGCTAAAAAGACATGCAAAAAAAGGGGACCAAAGAGGGGTAATGAAGCAAGTCATACATGGGGGTCCCAAACAAGGTTGAGCCCTTCTTCAATGTTGAAGAAGGGCTCAAAACAAGCCTCTTTACAGTTTACATCGAAGCCCAAAAATACTTGTAATAGGGCTAAACAATGAAGCTAAAAAATGCAAGTTTAAGGGAAATGGATGCTTACCCTTGAAGAGCAGCAAACCAGCACCCCTTGGTCCAAGTTTCTGAGCTCCTAACCTCTGCAAATGACCTCCAATGTGCTGGAATGGATGATGGAGGTGTTGTGCTAGGTGTTGTAGAGCAAATGATGCAAGAACCAAGGTGTTTGGAAGCTTGGATAGGATAGATATAGAGGGTTGTAGATATATATGTTAGATATATATGTCTACTCTCTGGTTTTTTGCTCCAAAAACTCCAACCCTAGACAAAGGAGAAGAGAAGTGCTTATATAGGCCAAGTAAAGCACTTATCTTAAGGGCTAAGTTAATGGAAAGGGTCAAAGGGGCAAAGGGGGCTCAAAGGGGGGTGCAAGGCTTCTAGGAGAAGCTAATACAGCTGGCCAAGCTTCTCCAAGAAGCTTGGCCAAAGGGTTCAAGCTTCTAGAAGCTTTAAGGGGTTCAAAGGTGCAAAAGGGTGCAAAATAGGCACATGTATGCACGGGGAACTGGTTCTGTGCATCCCAGCTGGCACAGCTGGGATGCACCATGCCTATAAGAGTCAAAAGGGTCAAATCGGCCACGAAAAGAGGTCATCGGCACAATAAATGGCCGGTCGGCACAATATATTGCCGACCTGCACTTTATTCTGGCCGGTCGGCTAAATATAGTGCCGGTGGGTAGCCAGTGAGGTCAAAAAGTGCCGGTGGATGGCCAGATTGAAGCCCCGGAAGTTAGCTTTCCAATGGCGCAAACCTTGCATCAAAATTCCTCCTGTGCAAAAAGTTATGCCCTTTTCCGTGAAGCCGCGCAGACTCGATCCAACCGGGATGATGCCCAGCTTCAACCCATCATATCTCCTCCACCCGGACTTGGCTCTAGGAGATTCTTGAACCAAAAATGAAGCCCCGGAAGTCTTCTTTCCAATGGTAGTGGCCTCATAGCTAAATTCCAAGTATGCAATTGAATAAGCCTGATTCAGCGAGAGCCGCTCGACTTTCTTCTACCCGGATTCATGGCGAATTCTCTCCAACCTATTTTCTCCCCCTCCTCTCCTCTTTTCTTTCAACTCCAAAACCTAAACAAAGTGTTTTGAAGGGTTTGCCTCTTCCTTGTCGAAGAAACTGAACCTGTGCCCTGTACATCTCTCACACCGAGCAAACCATCAGTAATGCCCAAGTCTTGAGGGCGGTAAAAAACGGGGTGTCTACAGTTGCCCTCTTTGACAGAACTCGAAAGTCATAACAATGACGGGAGTGAATGTCAAAGCCCAGAGACGACCATTTTGACAAGGCCGAAGACTTGGACAAACAAAATATAGATGCTAAATGGTTGTGCCCGCAGGCTGCCTACGTATCCCTTTGCAAGGAATCAAACCAGCGTAGTTCAGGGGCAGGATGCAAAGTGATGCACAATGCAAGTGCATAACTTATGATCATGCAAAGGATGCTGTAATGAAGCAATTTATGCAAAATAAATGCAACATTTTAAGCGAATGCTATGCAAGCAAGTAAACGTGAACCAACCTACATCTCATGCAGAAAGGATGTAAGAGAATTATGCAATTCTTACAAACATGTGCGTTAGATACACAAAAGTGAACGAAGTATGGTAGATACACTAAGTGGACAAACATGTGTGATGGATACACCAAAGTGAAGAGAGTGTAATGGATACACTATATGAATAAAGTGTGATTGATACACTAAGTGAGCGTAGTGTGACGGATGCATAAAGAGAAAGTGTGTGATTGATACACAAAGCGAGCGTGTGATTGATACACAAAGCGAAAGTGTGTGATTGATACACACAGCAAGCGTGTGTTGATTTACCACAAAGCGAGGCGTGTGATTGTATACAACAAAGCAAGCGTGTGTTAGATACACTATATGAAGCAAAATGTGGCAGGTACAGTAGCTGAGTGCGTGATAGATACAGCAACGCGAGTGTGGTGAGTACAGTGTGATAGATACACA
>JAPPVO010000993.1:0-22263 GCA_030407325.1 Camellia japonica | reverse complement strand
GACCTTCCCCTCTCATACCTAAGGTTCCGAGCCAAGCATCCTTGGTTACGACGAACAGTGCCTTGGCGCCGAGTCATGGGTTTCCTAATTTCCCAAAATATTAGGTGGCGACTCTGAGTTCTGATGACGCAGTCCATTTTTGACAAAATTGCAATAAAATGGATTTTCAATAAAAGTTGCCAAATCTGGACTCTCATTTACGTTTCACATTGCACTCGTGAAACTTGAGATCAAAGAAATCTCGGGAGTCCGAACTGTTTAACGCGCACGGGTACCCTCGGCATGTTACAGGCCCATTTCTGGAAATACACTTGTAAACACATAGAATAACATGATTTAAAGCTCAATTTGAGAAATCAAAGCCCAAGGGTGTTTAATTCAAACTCAATTTCAAACCAATTTTCATGAACATGAAGATCATGCATACATGCATGAATCAAACTCAATTCAACGCTTCAAAACATGCTCTAATGATCACTATCTTTCAAAACATGGGAAATCATGGTCCATTGTAAACATGAACATGCATGTACAATTCCATGAAGAACAACATCAAAGCTCAAGGATGTAAACATGCATGCAACAATTGAGCTCTAATTCAACACTATTGAACCAATTCATGACTTAACTCTTTAATCTACCATGATCCACACTAGAAGAACTCAAATACACAATCTAGAGGATGAATTCATACCTAGGTTCCTCAATGACAAGTCTAGTGGTTCAATTATGCACTTAAGCTTCCAATTCCTCAAGATTCAAGCAATCTCTATGTTGAATTCACTACTCTCACTCTCTCTTTCTCTTGATCGGTGGTGAGCTCAAAAATGGCTGAAGGATTTGTTTTGTTTGAGTGTGTAAGGCTCAAAGATGTTATAATAAAGGGCCCACTCACAATGGCATTTCCGTAAATAAGTCCAACAATGCAATTTTACTTAATTTAATCTAGTTTAATCATACTAAATCAAATTTCAGATAAATATACCATAATACATAATTAAAGGATCATAGAACACTAATCAATTTCTGGTTCGGCTGCCGATAAGCCCTTCAATTAGCAATTAAAACACAAAGACATGAATAGATAATTAAACAGGCAACAGATAAAAATGCAATATAACAGATATACTTAATCAATTCGGTTCCCATTCCAGTCAGTCAGTTCAGTATTTCGATCAATTCAATTATCAGTCATAATCAGTCTCGTTTTAACAGTAATCAGTGGATTTTTCAAACAGCGCTGAGGGTTATTACAGTCTCCCTCCTTAAAAAGAGTTTAGTCCAATGAGTGGGGGTGCTCATTATTGACCTTCCCCTCTCATACCTAAGGTTCCGAGCCAAGCATCCTTGGTTACGACGAACAGTGGCCTTGGCGCCGAGTCATGGGTTTCCTAATTTCCCAAAATATTAGTGGCGACTCTGAGTTCTGATGACGCAGTCCATTTTTGACAAAATTGCAATAAAATGGATTTAATAAAAGTTGCCAAATCTGGACTCTCATCTACGTTTCACATTGCACTCGTGAAACTTGAGATCAAAGAGATCTCGGGAGTCCGAACTGTTTTGCGCACGGTACCCCCGGCATGTTACAGGCCCATTCTGGAAATACACTTGTAAACACATAGAATAACATGATTTAAAGCTCAATTTGAGAAATCAAAGCCAAGGGTGTTTAATTCAAACTCAATTTCAAACCAATTTTCATGAACATGAAGATCATGCATACATGCATGAATCAAACTCAACTCAAAGCTTCAAAACATGCTCTAATGAGTCACTATCTTTCAAAACATGGTGAAATCATGGTCCATTGTAAAAACATGAACATGCATGTACAATTCCATGAAGAACAACATCAAAGCTCAAGGATGTAAACATGCATGCAACAATTGAGCTCTAATTCAACACTATTGAACCAATTCATGACTTAACTCTTTAATCTACCATGATCCACACTAGAAGGAACTCAAATACACAATCTAGAGGATGAAATTCATACCTAGGTTCCTCAATGACAAGTCTAGTGGTTCAATTATGCACTTAAGCTTCCAATTCCTCAAGATTCAAGCCAATCTCTATGTTAAATTCACTACTCTCACTCTCTCTTTCTCTTGATCGGTGGTGAGCTCAAAAATGGCTGAAGGATTTGTTTTGTTTGAGTGTGTAAGGCTCAAAGATGTTATAATAAAGGGCCCACTCACAATGGCATTTCCGTAAATAAGTCCAACAATGCAATTTTACTTAATTTAATCTAGTTTAATCATACTAAATCAAATTTCAGATAAATATACCATAAAATCACATTAATTCTAAGGATCATAGAACACTAATCAATTTCTGGTTCGGCTGCCGATAAGGCCTTCAATTAGCAATTAAAACACAAAGACATGAACAGATAATTAAACAGGCAACAGATAAAAATGCAATATAACAGATATACTTAATCAATTCGGTTCCGATTCCAGTCAGTCAGTTCAGTATTTCGATCAATTCAATTATCAGTCATAATCAGTCTCGTTTTAACAGTAATCAGTGGTTATTCAGCAAACAGCGCTGAGGGTTATTACAGTCTCCCTCCTTAAAAAGGGTTTAGTCCAATGAGTGGGGGTGCTCATTATTGACCTTCCCCTCTCATACCTAAGGTTCCGAGCCAAGCATCCTTGGTTACGACGAACAGTGGCCTTGGCGCCGAGTCATGGGTTTCCTAATTTCCCAAAATATTAGGTGGCGACTCTGAGTTCTGATGACGCAGTCCATTTTTGACAAAATTGCAATAAAATGGATTTTCAATAAAAGTTGCCAAATCTGGACTCTCATCTACGTTTCACATTGCACTCTTGAAACTTGAGATCAAAGAGATCTCGGGAGTCCGAACTGTTTAACGCGCACGGGTACCCCCCGGTCATGTTACAGGCCCATTTCTGGAAATACACTTGTAAACACATAGAATAACATGATTTAAAGCTCAATTTGAGAAATCAAAGCCCAAGGGTGTTTAATTCAAACTCAATTTCAAACCAATTTTCATGAACATGAAGATCATGCATACATGCATGAATCAAACTCAATTCAAAGCTTCAAAACATGCTCTAATGAGTCACTATCTTTCAAAACAAGGTGAAATCATGGTCCATTGTAAAAACATGAACATGCATGTACAATTCCATGAAGAACAACATCAAAGCTCAAGGATGTAAACATGCATGCAACAATTGAGCTCTAATTCAACACTATTGAACCAATTCATGACTTAACTCTTTAATCTACCATGATCCACACTAGAAGGAACTCAAATACACAATCTAGAGGATGAAATTCATACCTAGGTTCCTCAATGACAAGTCTAGTGGTTCAATTATGCACTTAAGCTTCCAATTCCTCAAGATTCAAGCCAATCTCTATGTTGAATTCACTACTCTCACTCTCTCTTTCTCTTGATCGGTGGTGAGCTCAAAAATGGCTGAAGGATTTGTTTTGTTTGAGTGTGTAAGGCTCAAAGATGTTATGATAAAGGGCCCACTCACAATGGCATTTCCGTAAATAAGTCCAACAATTCAATTTTACTTAATTTAATCTAGTTTAATCATACTAAATCAAATTTCAGATAAATATACCATAAAATCACATTAATTCTAAGGATCATAGAACACTAATCAATTTCTGGTTCGGCTGCCGATAAGGCCTTCAATTAGCAATTAAAACACAAAGACATGAATAGATAATTAAACAGGCAACAGATAAAAATGCAATATAACAGATATACTTAATCAATTCGGTTCCCAATTCCAGTCAGTCAGTTCAGTATTTCGATCAATTCAATTATCAGTCATAATCAGTCTCGTTTTAACAGTAATCAGTGGTTATTCAGCAAACAGCGCTGAGGGTTATTACAGTCTCTCCTCCTTAAAAAGAGTTTAGTCCAATGAGTGGGGGTGCTCATTATTGACCTTCCCCTCTCATACCTAAGGTTCCGCCAAGCATCCTTGGTTACGACGAACAGTGGCCTTGGCGCCGAGTCATGGGTTTCCTAATTTCCCAAAATATTAGGTGGCGACTCTGAGTTCTGATGACGCAGTCCATTTTTGACAAAATTGCAATAAAATGGATTTTCAATAAAAGTTGCCAAATCTGGACTCTCATTTACGTTTCACATTGCACTCGTGAAACTTGAGATCAAAGAAATCTCGGGAGTCCGAACTGTTTAACGCGCACGGGTACCCCTCGGGCATGTTACAGGCCCATTTCTGGAAATACACTTGTAAACACATAGAATAACATGATTTAAAGCTCAATTTGAGAAATCAAAGCCCAAGGGTGTTTAATTCAAACTCAATTTCAAACCAATTTTCATGAACATGAAGATCATGCATACATGCATGAATCAAACTCAATTCAACGCTTCAAAACATGCTCTAATGAGTCACTATCTTTCAAAACATGGTGAAATCATGGTCCATTGTAAAAACATGAACATGCATGTACAATTCCATGAAGAACAACATCAAAGCTCAAGGATGTAAACATGCATGCAACAATTGAGCTCTAATTCAACACTATTGAACCAATTCATGACTTAACTCTTTAATCTACCATGATCCACACTAGAAGGAACTCAAATACACAATCTAGAGGATGAAATTCATACCTAGGTTCCTCAATGACAAGTCTAGTGGTTCAATTATGCACTTAAGCTTCCAATTCCTCAAGATTCAAGCCAATCTCTATGTTGAATTCACTACTCTCACTCTCTCTTTCTCTTGATCGGTGGTGAGCTCAAAAATGGCTGAAGGATTTGTTTTGTTTGAGTGTGTAAGGCTCAAAGATGTTATAATAAAGGGCCCACTCACAATGGCATTTCCGTAAATAAGTCCAACAATGCAATTTTACTAAATTTAATCTAGTTTAATCATACTAAATCAAATTTCAGATAAATATACCATAATTAATTCTAAGGATCATAGAACACTAATCAATTTCTGGTTCGGCTGCCGATAAGGCCTTCAATTAGCAATTAAAACACAACGACATGAATAGATAATTAAACAGGCAACAGATAAAAATGCAATATAACAGATGTACTTAATCAATTCGGTTCCCGATTCCAGTCAGTCAGTTCAGTATTTCGATCAATTCAATTATCAGTCATAATCAGTCTCGTTTTAACAGTAATCAGTGGTTATTCAGCAAACAGCGCTGAGGGTTATTACAGTCTCCCCTCCTTAAAAAGAGTTTAGTCCAATGAGTGGGGGTGCTCATTATTGACCTTCCCCTCTCATACCTAAGGTTCCGAGCCAAGCATCCTTGGTTACGACGAACAGTGGCCTTGGCGCCGAGTCATGGGTTTCCTAATTTCCCAAAATATTAGGTGGCGACTCTGAGTTCTGATGACGCAGTCCATTTTTGACAAAATTGCAATAAAATGGATTGTCAATAAAAGTTGCCAAATCTGGACTCTCATCTACGTTTCACATTGCACTCGTGAAACTTGAGATCAAAGAGATCTCGGGAGTCCGAACTGTTTAATGCGCACGGTACCCCGGGCATGTTACAGGCCTTTCTGGAAATACACTTGTAAACACATAGAATAACATGATTTAAAGCTCAATTTGAGAAATCAAAGCCCAAGGGTGTTTAATTCAAACTCAATTTCAAACCAATTTTCATGAACATGAAGATCATGCATACATGCATGAATCAAACTCAACTCAAAGCTTCAAAACATGCTCTAATGAGTCACTATCTTTCAAAACATGGTGAATCATGGTCCATTGTAAAAACATGAACATGCATGTACAATTCCATGAAGAACAACACATCAAAGCTCAAGGATGTAAACATGCATGCAACAATTGAGCTCTAATTCAACACTATTGAACCAATTCATGACTTAACTCTTTAATCTACCATGATCCACACTAGAAGGAACTCAAAACACAATCTAGAGGATGAAATTCATACCTAGGTTCCTCAATGACAAGTCTAGTGGTTCAATTATGCACTTAAGCTTCCAATTCCTCAAGATTCAAGCCAATCTCTATGTTAAATTCACTACTCTCACTCTCTCTTTCTCTTGATCGGTGGTGAGCTCAAAAATGGCTGAAGGATTTGTTTTGTTTGAGTGTGTAAGGCTCAAAGATGTTATAATAAAGGGCCCACTCACAATGGCATTTCTGTAAATAAGTCCAACAATGCAATTTTACTTAATTTAATCTAGTTTAATCATACTAAATCAAATTTCAGATAAATATACCATAAAATCACATTAATTCTAAGGATCATAGAACACTAATCAATTTCTGGTTCGGCTGCCGATAAGGCCTTCAATTAGCAATTAAAACACAAAGACATGAACAGATAATTAAACAGGCAACAGATAAAAATGCAATATAACAGATATACTTAATCAATTCGGTTCCCGATTCCAGTCAGTCAGTTCAGTATTTCGATCAATTCAATTATCAGTCATAATCAGTCTCGTTTTAACAGTAATCAGTGGTTATTCAGCAAACAGCGCTGAGGGTTATTACAGTCTCCCCTCCTTAAAAAGGGTTTAGTCCAATGAGTGGGGGTGCTCATTATTGACCTTCCCCTCTCATACCTAAGGTTCCGAGCCAAGCATCCTTGGTTACGACGAACAGTGGCCTTGGCGCGAGTCATGGGTTTCCTAATTTCCCAAAATATTAGGTGGCGACTCTGAGTTCTGATGACGCAGTCCATTTTTGACAAAATTGCAATAAAATGGATTTTCAATAAAAGTTGCCAAATCTGGACTCTCATCTACGTTTCACATTGCACTCGTGAAACTTGAGATCAAAGAGATCTCGGGAGTCCGAACTGTTTAACGCGCACGGGTACCCCCCGGGTATGTTACAGGCCCATTTCTGGAATTACACTTGTAAACACATAGAATAACATGATTTAAAGCTCAATTTGAGAAATCAAAGCCCAAGGGTGTTTAATTCAAACTCAATTTCAAACCAATTTTCATGAACATGAAGATCATGCATATATGCATGAATCAAACTCAATTCAAAGCTTCAAAACATGCTCTAATGAGTCACTATCTTTCAAAACAAGGTGAAATCATGGTCCATTGTAAAAACATGAACATGCATGTACAATTCCATGAAGAACAACATCAAAGCTCAAGGATGTAAACATGCATGCAACAATTGAGCTCTAATTCAACACTATTGAACCAATTCATGACTTAACTCTTTAATCTACCATGATCCACACTAGAAGGAACTCAAATACACAATCTAGAGGATGAAATTCATACCTAGGTTCCTCAATGACAAGTCTAGTGGTTCAATTATGCACTTAAGCTTCCATTCCTCAAGATTCAAGCCAATCTCTATGTTGAATTCACTACTCTCACTCTCTCTTTCTCTTGATCGGTGGTGAGCTCAAAAATGGCTGAAGGATTTGTTTTGTTTGAGTGTGTAAGGCTCAAAGATGTTATAATAAAGGGCCCACTCACAATGGCATTTCCGTAAATAAGTCCAACAATGCAATTTTACTTAATTTAATCTAGTTTAATCATACTAAATCAAATTTCAGATAAATATACCATAATTAATTCTAAGGATCATAGAACACTAATCAATTTCTGGTTCGGCTGCCGATAAGGCCTTCAATTAGCAATTAAAACACAAAGACATGAATAGATAATTAAACAGGCAACAGATAAAAATGCAATATAACAGATGTACTTAATCAATTCGGTTCCCGATTCCAGTCAGTCAGTTCAGTATTTCGATCAATTCAATTATCAGTCATAATCAGTTCGTTTTAACAGTAATCAGTGGTTATTCAGCAAACAGCGCTGAGGGTTATTACAGTCTCCCCTCCTTAAAAAGAGTTTAGTCCAATGAGTGGGGGTGCTCATTATTGACCTTCCCCTCTCATACCTAAGGTTCCGAGCCAAGCATCCTTGGTTACGACGAACAGTGGCCTTGGCGCCGAGTCATGGGTTTCCTATTTCCCAAAATATTAGGTGGCGACTCTGAGTTCTGATGACGCAGTCCATTTTTGACAAAATTGCAATAAAATGGATTTTCAATAAAAGTTGCCAAATCTGGACTCTCATTTACGTTTCACATTGCACTCGTGAAACTTGAGATCAAAGAGATCTCGGGAGTCCGAACTGTTTAACGCGCACGGGTACCCCCCGGGCATGTTACAGGCCCATTTCTGGAAATACACTTGTAAACACATAGAATAACATGATTTAAAGCTCAATTTGAGAAATCAAAGCCCAAGGGTGTTTAATTCAAACTCAATTTCAAACCAATTTTCATGAACATGAAGATCATGCATACATGCATGAATCAAACTCAATTCAAAGCTTCAAAACATGGTGAAATCATGGTCCATTGTAAAAACATGAACATGCATGTACAATTCCATGAAGAACAACATCAAAGCTCAAGGATGTAAACATGCATGCAACAATTGAGCTCTAATTCAACACTATTGAACCAATTCATGACTTAACTCTTTAATCTACATGATCCACACTAGAAGGAACTCAAATACACAATCTAGAGGATGAAATTCATACCTAGGTTCCTCAATGACAAGTCTAGTGGTTCAATTATGCACTTAAGCTTCCAATTCCTCAAGATTCAAGCCAATCTATGTTGAATTCTACTCTCACTCTCTCTTTCTCTTGATCGGTGGTGAGCTCAAAAATGGCTGAAGGATTTGTTTTGTTTGAGTGTGTAAGGCTCAAAGATGTTATGATAAAGGGCCCACTCACAATGGCATTTCCGTAAATAAGTCCAACAATGCAATTTTACTTAATTTAATCTAGTTTAATCATACTAAATCAAATTTCAGATAAATATACCATAAAATCACATTAATTCTAAGGATCATAGAACACTAATCATTTCTGGTTCGGTTGCCGATAAGGCCTTCAATTAGCAATTAAAACAAAAGACATGAACAGATAATTAAACAGGCAACAGATAATAATGCAATATAACAGATATACTTAATCAATTCGGTTCCCGATTCCAGTCAGTCAGTTCAGTATTTCGATCAATTCAATTATCAGTCATAATCAGTCTCGTTTTAACAGTAATCAGTGGTTATTCAGCAAACAGCGCTGAGGGTTATTACAGTCTCCCCTCCTTAAAAAGAGTTTAGTCCAATGAGTGAGGGTGCTCATTATTGACCTTCCCCTCTCATACCTATGGTTCCGAGCCAAGCATCCTTGGTTACGACGAACAGTGGCCTTGGCGCCGAGTCATGGGTTTCCTAATTTCCCAAAATATTAGGTGGCGACTCTGAGTTCTGATGACGCAGTCCATTTTTGACAAAATTGCAATAAAATGAATTTTCAATAAAAGTTGCCAAATCTGGACTCTCATCTACGTTTCACATTGCACTCGTGAAACTTGAGATCAAAGAGATATCGGGAGTCCGAACTGTTTAACGCGCACGAGTACCCCCCGGGCATGTTACAGTTTTTGGCGACTCTGCTGGGGATTTATGAAACCTTGACTCGAACTCCCTGATATGACTTTTTATTTTCAATTATATGTTTATTGCATTGCATGCATTGGTGCACTTAAAGTTCCTGTGTTGCCCAGATACTGGTGGGAACACAGGCATACTTTTTGTGACACTGCACCTATCTCTACGTTACTTTAGAGGCCTTGTGTTGTAACATTTTAAGATTTGTCAAAAGGGTAGCTTTGCTATCTAGCTCTGCTATCTAAGGTTCTCAGACTCCGAAGAGAGGCTATTTGACTCTTCTGATTTCCTGGGATCTTTATTGGTTATGACCCAAAGGACTCTTTTGTAACGTCACCTTGACTTCAACCCTTAGAATAGAGCTAACCTTGTACATATAGTGAGCTATAGTACCTTTCAAATTAGGACAGGATGCTTTCCCATTTCTAGGATGTGTGATACCACTTGTCTGAATAGTGAAACCCTAGATCATTTCAAGCTAGGACAGGATAACCCTACCCTCCATAGGGGTGTTTGTTCTCTTTCCTGCTATGTGTTATGTGCAATGTATTGGATTTATACAGGGGTTCTCAAATTCAAATGAGTGGTTCAGGTTGTTCAGTTTAGCACCATTACTTCAAAAACAAAAATAACAAAAATATAAAATCAAAAAAATTTGTAAAAAAAAAAAATGCCGATATCCCACAAAGTCACCCATCTCTGTGATTGGGGAGTGACCACCTGTTGATTGCACGAGCTTTATTTTGAATGTTGTGGCTGGCCCACACGTTGACTGGCAATTTGAGAATGGTTTTGTTTTGAGTTCTGAATTGAGTATTGAGTCTAAGTTTGATTCCACCAAGTTTTGGAATCAGACCCGAGTCATTCTAGCGAGTCAGAGTCTGTTGATTTCGAGAGTGCTAACCTAGACATTTCTGTCCTGTCTAGGTCTTCTTTGTCATTTTCTTTTGAGTCTGTTGTTGAGTCATAGTCTCTTTTCAATAAATAGAAAAACAAAAACAAAAAAACAAAAAAACAAAATGCCATAGAGTCTGCCTACTTCTCTGTGCCTTAATTCATCGCATTGACCAAAATTTTTCAAAACTTTTTCCAAAACTCTGATAAAAACGAAGAGGAAGAATTTTCTCGGGATTTGCAAATTTTGATCAACTGAGAGGAAGAGAGGTGTGCTGAGCCTTTGATGAATAAAATCATTTTTGTTAAAGTGGGTACTGAGAAGGATCCTGGCTTGGTCCAAATTGGTTCTATCTTCGTAAAAGTACGAGTAATAGTCACTTTGTGAAAAGATTTCAAAAACTGTTTTTGCGTGGTCCTATGAAGACAGGCCTGGAATTGATTATACAGCATAGGATCCCTCTTGACTTGTGGTCCGACCTCCTTAGCTCTTAGTTTTCAAACCTTGATTCGAAGTATTCAATGATCATTCAAAGTGTAAGGCTTGCATAGCCGAATGGGAAATAGCCCTTGAGCTAGAGGCCATGATATGATTCAAATGGAGGCAACCCTTCAACTAGGGGCAATAAGGTCAAATATAATTCAAATGGAAACAGCCCTTGAACTAGGGGCAATGATGTGATTCAAATGGAGGCAGCCCTTGAACTAGGGGCAATAAGGTCGAATATGATTTAGATTGGAAATAGCCCTTGAACTAGGGGCAATGATGTGATCCAGATTGGAAACAGACCTTGAACTCAGGACAGAGAATGTGATTTCGATTTGAAACAGCCCTTGAACTAGGGGCAAAAGTGTGAGGCTTGCATAGCTAAAATGGAAACAGCCCTTGAACTAGGGGCAATGATGTGATTCAAATGGAGGCAGCCCTTGAACTAGGGGCAATCAGGTACCACCCTTGAGAGGCTCGCTAGGCCGAAAACCCAGAAGGGCGACCCAGGCAAAAGTTAGAGCACAAAAAAGAAAAAAAATAATAAAAAGAAAAATGAAAAGCTCACAAGGTTGAAAACCCAAAAGGGCGGCTTTGGCAAAAGTTAGAGCATAAAAGGAGAGTGTCAATACCCGAGTGAACCTTAGCCAAAACTATGTAGGGCCTGTGATTCAAATTGGAAACAACCCTTGAACTAGGGACAAGAAGGTCTGATGTGATTTAAGATTTGAAGCAGTCCTTGAACTAGGGGCAAAAGGTTGGATGTGATCAAAGAGTTAAAATTGAATCGTTTCCCAATGAAGACCGCCTAGAAAGGCAAAACCCAGAATTTGAGAGAATGAATATTATTATTGAAGGACAGTCGAGTTTCTATCCACTACACTAGGAGCAACACTAGGGGCAAATTCGGACCCAATTCAGTCTAGTCCCTACATCACCATATCTACTGGTCAAGTGTAGTAGTTGTTCTTATAGATGGCCTAGAGATTTCACACCCAAGCAACATGGACAAGTTAGAATGAAAGTAACCCTTGAGAGGCTCGCTGGGCTGAAAACGCAGAAGGGCGACCTAGGCAAAAGTTAGAGCAGAAAAACAAAAAAATAGAAACTCAAAAGAAAAAAAATGAAATGAACAAAAAATGAAAAAAAAAATTAAAATCAAAATAAAAAAAAATCAAAAGCTCGCAAGGTTGAAAACCCGAAAGGGCGGCTTTGGCAAAAGTTAGAGCACAAAAGGAGAGTGTCAATACCTGAGTGAACCTTAGCCCGAACTACGATGGCATGATTCCTATCTTTGGGATACGTAGGTAGCTTCATCTTGAAGTTCGGCCCCAATAATTTTTCAACTCATTCATTTCGTCCATGTTTGATTGGTGTATCTATAGTCGACTTGGTTGTCCTATCCATGTTTGATTGGTGTATCTTCATTCTGCTCAGTTCAGTTGGTTCGGTTCGGTTCGGTTCGACGGTTCGGTTAGGTCCGGTTTTGCTCGGTTTCATTGGATTCGGATCGGCTCGGTTCGGTTATGGTTTGGGACTATGCACCCCGATGGTTGATTCCATGTTAGTTGAGTAGTGGCCATTTGCAAAATAGGTTTCGATTAATTTGAATAAAGCTGACTAATTTTTCTCGAAAATTGTTCCGTTTTTTTACAAAACTTGGACCATTCTTTGGATTTGAAAAGGGAAAATTTTCAGCGCTCACAATTTAGCTTACGTGATTTCAAAATAGAAAATGGAATAAGTATGCTAATCTAACTCTCATGTTGATCAAAACTTTTTCAAAAAAAAAAATCAAAAAAAAAAAAAAATTCAAGGTAATGAATTAGGGGCATAGTCGAGTTAGAGATTCTGTCTCCTCCCCCATTCGAGTCAACTCGTCAGTGTATATGAGTGTGTATTCGTACCAGTCAGTGTATTTATACCAGTCAGTGTATATCAGTGTGTATTCATACCAGTCAGTGTATTTATACCAGTCAGGGTATTCATACCAGTCAGTGTATATCAGTGTGTATTCATACCAGTTAGTGTATTTTATACCAGTTAGGGTATTCATACCAGTCAGCGTATAGAAGTGTATTTGGATTATGTTGACTTCGTTTTTCTTACGTTGAGTCAGTTTTTATTTTTATTCAGGTCAGTATGGACCAACGTCCAATTCAGAGTTCAAATTTCAATCATTCTCAAATTCAATCAAAACAAAATTATTTTCACACTCAAGGTGATATGCCAGTCACGCCATGGATGAACAAAAAAAAAAAAAAAGGGAACTGATTTCATTACAGTCAGGGAAGGACATCCCCGATTATAGAGACTCAAAAAAAAAAAAAAAAAAAAAAAAAAAAAAAAAAAAAAAACTAGAAAACTAGCCCAGAAAAATTAAAAAAAATACAAAGTCCAAAAAAAAAAAAAAAAAAAAACCAGAAAAAAAACAAACCCAGAAAAATAAAAAAATATTACAGAGTCCAGAAAAAGAAAAAAAAAAGAAAGGGGATCTTGTTCTTCTTCTTCGTCGTCTTCGCAGATGCCGACCACATGCCAGCTTCATTTACTCGGCTCTGCCGTCGCCGAGCTCTTCCTCTTTTTGTCATCGACCTTCGAAGGCCCTGCCTCAATGTTTTCGGCAAAAGAGTTCACTTTCCGCCGACCATCAAAGGAAAAATACGCCAATATCAGTTTGAGCAGCCATCACTTGCTCAACTGTTAGTGTGGGAAGACTGGGATGCGTAAGAGCAGGGGCATTTGGCCCAGAGGAGCTTGATGGATCATTAAGATCCGGAAAAAGAGAGAGAGGGCGAGACGAAGCCATGTATAAGAGAAGAGAAGAAAGAAATCACAGAAGAATGGCAGAAAACAGAAGAGAAAAAAAAGAAGAAGGAGGAGGACGATGGAAGAGCGATAGAGAAGATGGAGAAGAAGAAGAGAGCGGTTAAGAAGAGTGATGAAGATACTGAAGAGAAGAAGAAGACGAGAGAGAAAGACAAAGGAGGGAGAGAGCCAAGGAGAGCCTGCAAATCGAGGCCTGCTTTTTGTCGGCCAACTGACGCAAAAGCTGGGCCTCGTGTCAAACGCGTGTATCGAAAGAAGAGAGAGACGCGGGAGAGTTGTGTACGCATATATGTATATATATTGTATAGCTATGTAATATAGATATTTGTTTGAACATTTGAGTCACAGATGTGGCTTGGGTTCAATGGTTGGCCCAATGGTTGAAGAGTGAGAGGCTGAGCCTGAGGTCAGGGGTTCGAACCCCACATCGAGTATTTCTTTGTTTGTTTTTGATTTTTGTGTATATGTCTCGTATAAGTCTATGTATATATATTTGTTTGCATATCTTGTCACAAGAGTGAGATGGCTTAGTGGTTGAGAACTCAGAGGCCAAGTTTGAGACCAGAGGGTCGAAACCCCGTGTCCACGCATTTTGTATTCTTTTTGCGTGTTTTGCATACGTGTGCCGACGTCAGCCAACAGAATATGCCTTCTCAGTAACGGCATCTTCTCATTGACAGCCACAAGCGGAATATTCCCCGAATCTATATATGTATACCGTATGCACATGTCTGTGTCTATGTCTATATTTGTATGTATTTTGTCTGTATATGGTATGTATATGTATACGATGTTTTGAAAAAAAAAACAAAAAAAAAATCATTCAATTACACCATTGTAATTCTCCTTGGTTAAAGCCTTCCCTCTCTTCGAATAAAATACGTTGCCTGTTAGTTAGGCCATTCAATCGCGCTATCTTGCGCAACGCACTATCTTGTGCAAATTCAAATTCAAATACAAATACAAATTCAATCGCGCTATCTTGCGCATCGCACTATCTTGTGCAAATTCAAATTCAAATACAAATACAAAATCAATCGCGCTATCTTGCGCATCGCACTATCTTGTGCACTGCTCGGTCTAGGAGACCTCAAAATCCTCGGTCTACGAGACCTTAAATCCCCGGTCTAGGAGACCTCAAAATCCTCGGTCTAGGAGACCTTAAATCCCTCGGTCTAGGAGACCTTAAATCCCCGGTCTAGGAGACCTCAAAATCCTCGGTCTAGAGACCTCAAAATCCCTGGTCTAGGAGACCTTAAATCCCCGGTCTAGGAGACCTCAAAATCCCTGGTCTAGGAGACCTCAAAATCCTCGGTCTAGGAGACCTCAAAATCCCCGGTCTAGGAGACCTCAAAATCCTCAGACTAGGAGACCTCAAAATCCTCGGTCTAGGAGACCTCAAAATCCTCGGTCTAGAAGACCTTAAATCCCTGGTCTAGGAGACCTTAAATCCTCGGTCTAGGAGACCTCAAAATCCCCGGTCTAGGAGACCTTAAATCCCCAGTCTAGGAGACCTCAAAATCCTCGGTCTAGGAGACCTTAAATCCCCAGTCTAGGAGACCTCAAAATCCTCGGTCTAGGAGACCTCAAAATCCTCGGTCTAGGAGACCTAAATCCCCGGTCTAGGAGACCTCAAAATCCCCGGTCTAGGAGACCTCAAAATCCTCGGTCTACTCAAAATCCTCGGTCTAGGAGACCTCAAAATCCTTGATCTAGGAGACCTTAAATCCCTGGTCTAGGAGACCTTAAATCCCCGGTCTATGAGACCTCAAAATCCCTGGTCTAGGAGACCTTAAATCCCCGGTCTAGGAGACCTCAAAATCCTTGGTCTAGGAGACCTCAAAATCCTTGGTCTAGGAGACCTTAAATCCCCGGTCTAGGAGACCTCAAAATCCCAGGTCTAGGAGACCTCAAAATCCTTGGTCTAGGAGACCTCAAAATCCCCGGTCTAGGAGACCTTAAATCCCCGGTCTAGAGACCTCAAAATCCTCGGTCTAGGAGACCTCAAAATCCTTGGTCTAGGAGACCTTAAATCCCCGGTCTAGGAGACCTTAAATCCCCGGTCTAGGAGACCTCAAAATCCCCGGTCTAGGAGACCTTAAATCCCCAGTCTAGGAGATCTCAAAATCCCCGTCTAGGAGACCTTAAATCCCCGGTCTAGGAGACCTCAAAATCCTTGGTCTAGGAGACCTTAAATCCCCGGTCTAGGAGACCTCAAAATCCTCGGTCTAGGAGACCTCAAAATCCTTGGTCTAGGAGACCTCAAAATCCTCGGTCTAGGAGACCTTAAATCCCAGGTCTAGGAGACCTCAAAATCCCTGGTCTAGGAGACCTTAAATCCCCGGTCTAGGAGACCTCAAAATCCCTGGTCTAGGAGACCTCAAAATCCTCGGTCTAGGAGACCTCAAAATCCCCGGTCTAGGAGACCTCAAAATCCTCAGACTAGGAGACCTCAAAATCCTCGGTCTAGGAGACCTCAAAATCCTCGTCTAGAAGACCTTAAATCCCTGGTCTAGGAGACCTTAAATCCTCGGTCTAGGAGACCTCAAAATCCCCGGTCTAGGAGACCTTAAATCCCCAGTCTAGGAGACCTCAAAATCCTCGGTCTAGGAGACCTTAAATCCCCAGTCTAGGAGACCTCAAAATCCTCGGTCTAGGAGACCTCAAAATCCTCGGTCTAGGAGACCTTAAATCCCCGGTCTAGGAGACCTCAAAATCCCCGGTCTAGGAGACCTCAAAATCCTCGGTCTACTCAAAATCCCCGGTCTAGGAGACCTCAAAATCCTTGATCTAGGAGACCTTAAATCCCTGGTCTAGGAGACCTTAAATCCCCGGTCTATGAGACCTCAAAATCCCTGGTCTAGGAGACCTTAAATCCCCGGTCTAGGAGACCTCAAAATCCTTGGTCTAGGAGACCTCAAAATCCTTGGTCTAGGAGACCTTAAATCCCCGGTCTAGGAGACCTCAAAATCCCAGGTCTAGGAGACCTCAAAATCCTTGGTCTAGGAGACCTCAAAATCCCCGGTCTAGGAGACCTTAATCCCCGGTCTAGGAGACCTCAAAATCCTCGGTCTAGGAGACCTCAAAATCCTTGGTCTAGGAGACCTAAATCCCCGGTCTAGGAGACCTTAAATCCCCGGTCTAGGAGACCTCAAAATCCCCGGTCTAGGAGACCTTAAATCCCCAGTCTAGGAGATCTCAAAATCCCCGGTCTAGGAGACCTTAAATCCCCGGTCTAGGAGACCTCAAAATCCTTGGTCTAGGAGACCTTAAATCCCCGGTCTAGGAGACCTCAAAATCCTCGGTCTAGGAGACCTCAAAATCCTTGGTCTAGGAGACCTCAAAATCCTCGGTCTAGGAGACCTTAAATCCCAGGTCTAGGAGACCTCAAAATCCCTGGTCTAGGAGACCTCAAAATCCTCGGTCTAGGAGACCTCAAAATCCTCGGTCTAGGAGACCTTAAATCCCCGGTCTAGGAGACCTCAAAATCCCCGGTCTAGGAGACCTTAAATCCCCGGTCTAGGAGACCTCAAAATCCCCGGTCTAGGAGACCTTAAATCCCCGGTCTAGGAGACCTCAAAATCCTCGGTCTAGGAGACCTCAAAATCCCTAGTCTAGGAGACCTTAAATCCCCGGTCTAGGAGACCTCAAAATCCCCGGTCTAGGAGACCTTAAATCCCCGGTCTAGGAGACCTTAAATCCTCTAAAGGTGCAATTCCTTTGGTGTTTGTCGTGCCCGAACGACTTCAGGTGGTCTGGTATAGCCACCTGCCTATGATTGCAATGAGTTCCTAGGAGACCAACTGCGACGGTGGAAACTAGAGTTCGAATGGCGATGCCTAGAACGCAAAAGGTTTAGAATTTTCGAGACTAAAGTCTGGTTTAAATACCCAGGGGTGTATCCCCGGCTTGAAATCTGTATGGCAGCCCCATAGGTTGAGGTAGCGTGTATGCGCCTTAATTCTGGATACTGAACCAACCTAGTCTGTCACCCCATTGGAGAATAGGGAAAGTTGTGACTATGATCAGGTAGAAAAGTGGCATAGAGATTACCTCTTATCATTTCACCATGTCTCAAATTGGTTAAAAACAACAGCAGGTGCGCCCGTCTGTTCACACCAATCAAATCGGTTAACAACAGCAGGTGCGCCTGTCTGTTCACACCATTCACTCGGTTAAAAACATCAGGTGCGCCTGGTGTTCACACCATCCTTCCTCCTTTCGCATGAGACGCGTTAGGTTATTTTGCATGATCATAAGTTTTTCAAAAACAACCAGCTTCGCGAAGCGTGTAAGTCCAACTTTCAAACTACATTTCCTACATATCATATGCATTCTGCCCCTGAACTACGCTGGTTTGATTCCTCGCAAAAGGATACGTAGGCAACCTTTGGTTCAACCACATGCATTGCATCTTGTTTGATTGCCCAAGTCTTACGGCCTCGTCAAAAGGGTCGTCTTCGGGCTTTGACATTCACTCACGTCATTTCATGACTTCGAGCTCTGTCAAAGAGGGGCAACTGTAGACACCCCATTTTGACCGGCCCTAAGACTTGGACACTTTATTTTGACCACCCTCACCAGAAAAATCAAATTGAAATTTTAAATCCCAAAACTCACCCATTTTGGTCAAATTAACATATTTTTATTTGAATTTATAATTTTGTGTGTTTGTATAAATTTTAGGTGTGTTTATATAAATTGGCATGTGATATTTTATAAATAAAAAATGATAAAAACAAAAAAAAATAGAAAAATAGAAATAAAATATTAAAAAAAATAGAAAATCAATAAAAAGAAAAAAATAGAAACAAAGAGAATAAACAAAAGAGAGTGGTGGTGGACATTTTAAAACAAAAAGAAAGAAAGAGTGGTGGGAGGAGTCATGAGGCACACACTCAACACCCACGAGGCAACACACATGCAAAGGAAGAGGAATCTCTCTTATCTGGAAAGGGCAGACCGAACGGACCACAAAAGGGGGGGAGACACTGATGAAAGGAGGAGATGCCTCTCTCTCTCAAAAGGGGGGGAACACACACGGTTTAGAGAGGGAGGAGAGAATCACAGTAGACACCAACCCACCTCTCTCTCCCTCTCGGCATCTCACCCACTCCCTTGCCATACACACACTCACCACCACACCACTCACACCACAGTCCATACACCGGAAAACACACAACATAACAGACCCAGCACCACCACCGTGGACATCACACACAACACAGATGCACACACATGCACACTGAGCCATTCACACACCACACCTTCGCTTCCATACACCCACACACACGGTCACACACACACAGCTCACATGCATGAGGGAAACTGATACACAGACGGCAGCAAGGGGGAGACATACACGACACCCATATACACATGCACACAGAGGCACATGACACACACTACAATCCCACTCTCTCTCTCTCGGCTTGGTGAAGAGGAAGAGGAGGAACACACATGCATACACAAGGCACCGTGGCATGCACACTGCCATGATACCCAGCACACACACACAACGAGAGACACACACGGCACATCTCTCTCTCGCTCTCTTGATCGAACCCACCATTGCCCCTCCTCTCACTGCTGTCCTCCCATACACCACCGTTTCAGCCGTCTTCGTCTTCTACCACCCATGCATGACACACACTCACCACAACTCTCACTCGGCAACACAGACCCACTCAACACACTCACACACGGGTTAGGGGGGGGTGACCACACACTGCCAGAGGGGCACAAAGCTTGAAACACATGCACTAGTTCTCTTTCTTCTCTCTCTAGGAGGCACACACGGGTAAGAAAAAGAGGGAGGGAGACCACCAACTTTTCTCTCTCTAGAGACACCCAATTCACTCTCTCTCTCTCTCTCTCTCTCTCTCTCTCAATTCACAGAACAGCAGCTCCTCCTTTGTTGGTCATCTGCAAAATTTTTCTTCTTGGCCTTGTTTGTTGTTGTTTGTAGCTGTTTATGGTTAATGGGATTGGGATGGAAAAACTAAACTTGAAAGTGAAGGGCAGCCAAGCCAAGTCCATTGGCAGCATAATATCAATCATAGGGGCCTTCATTGTGACATTATACCAAGGCCCATCAATCATATTCTCATCATCATCTCTCTCTAACTCACTCCATCAACTTCTTCTTGCACCACCACCAAGCTGGATCCTTGGAGGCTTTGTCCTTGCAGTTGCTAGCTTTCTCAAAGCACTATTGTACATTGTCCAGGCAATCTATGGAATTGGACTTAGGAATGTGATTCATATATGGGCTTTGAAGAAAAAGGGACCTATCTTTGTTACAATGTTTAAGCCACTGGGAATAGTCATTGCAGTCATCATGGGTGTCTCATTTCTTGGAGATAGTCTTTATCTTGGAAGGTGGGGCTCCCATTGAAGATGAATTGAGTACATGGGCTGAGGTGTGCAAGTCTGCTGGATGGAAGATTTTATTTTATTTTATTTTATTTTGTGAGTGTTTGTGAGGATTTTATTTTTCATCCCTTCTCTCTCTCATCGGATCTGTAAGATTCAAGTGTTGTAATAATTCTCCCACCCCACTTCTTTCTATCCCATTCTTTAATCGCTTTCCCTAACTGTGTGTATGTATATATCTGACATGCCATGCATATCCATGCTTTACATCCATGTTCCATGCATTGAGATTCGGCTACATTTCCATATGTGGATTTAATCAATTCTTCTGTGATTCTATGCGCTACCTCATGTTATTGAAGATGATTCACATGCCATATTTTAGAAGTCGAATCTGTAGTGCATCTCATGAGTGAGTTGCATTAGGATTCTGTATATAAGATCATGCATATTTTACTAACTTTGTTTTGTAGCTGTTCGAGGGACGTCGGTTAATCTGTGAGTTTTTATGCTTTAGCATCCCATTTGTGTGTGTTTTTTCTTACTATGTGTTAGTATTCTACCATGAGGCTACTTGCTTACTTGATATAACTATATGAATGCCTGTGGATGAAGGCTTGTTGTTTGAATTGGAATAATTCAATAAATGCACGTTTTAAGCCCACTTTGTAGTGGCAAATTCACAAACTTTAAGCCCACTTTGTCAAGTGGCAAATTCAAACCCTTTTCGAAAAACAAATATGAAGTTGAATTGTTCCAATTTGAGCAAACTAGTCTATACTTGTATGCTTCACATAGTAAATTTTAGGATTACTAAAATAATCATACATAAACATATAAAGAAAATAAAAGTCATATCATGGTTTAGTAGAGGCCGATCTTTTGATCGGGTGAGTGGGGTGCTCATTATTGACCTTCCCCTCTCATACCTAAGGTTCCGAGCCAAGCTTCATTGGTTACGACGAACAATGGCCTTGGCGCTGAGTCATGGGTTTCCTAATTTCCCAAAATATTAGGTGGCGACTCTGAGTTCTGATGACGCAGTCCATTTTTGACAAAATTGCAATAAAATGGATTTTTAATAAAAGTTGCCAAATCTGGACTCTCATCTACGTTTCACATTCCACTCGTGAAACTTGAGATCAAAGAGAACTCGGGAGTCCGAACTGTTTAACGCGCACGGGTACCCCCGGGCATGTTACAGGCCCATTTCTGGAAATACACTTGTAACACATAGAATAACATGATTTAAAGCTCAATTTGAGAAATCAAAAGCCCAAGGGTGTTTAATTCAAACTCAATTTCAAACCAATTTTCATGAACATGAAGATCATGCATACATGCATGAATCAAACTCAATTCAAAGCTTCAAAACATGCTCTAATGAGTCACTATCTTTCAAAACATGGTGAAATCATGGTCCATTGTAAAAACATGAACATGCATGTACAATTCCATGAAGAACAACATCAAAGCTCAAGGATGTAAACATGCATGCAACAATTGAGCTCTAATTCAACACTATTGAACCAATTCATGACTTAACTCTTTAATCTACCATGATCCACACTAGAAGGAACTCAAATACACAATCTAGAGGATGAAATTCATACCTAGGTTCCTCAATGACAAGTCTAGTGGTTCAATTATGCACTTAAGCTTCCAATTCCTCAAGATTCAAGCCAATCTCTATGTTGAATTCACTACTCTCACTCTCTCTTTCTCTTGATCGGTGGTGAGCTCAAAAATGGCTGAAGGATTTGTTTTGTTTGAGTGTGTAAGGCTCAAAGATGTTATAATAAAGGGCCCACTCACAATGGCATTTCCGTAAATAAGTCCAACAATGCAATTTTACTTAATTTAATCTAGTTTAATCATACTAAATCAAATTTCAGATAAATATACCATAAAATCACATTAATTCTAAGGATCATAGAACACTAATCAATTTCTGGTTCGGCTGCCGATAAGGCCTTCAATTAGCAATTAAAACACAAAGACATGAACAGATAATTAAACAGGCAACAGATAAAAATGCAATATAATAGATATACTTAATCAATTCGGTTCCCGATTCCAGTCAGTCAGTTCAGTATTTCGATCAATTCAATTATCAGTCATAATCAGTCTCGTTTTAACAGTAATCAGTGGTTATTCAGCAAACAGCGCTGAGGGTTATTACAGTCTCCCCT
>JAPPVO010000992.1:0-15828 GCA_030407325.1 Camellia japonica | reverse complement strand
TCAGGACCCTACCTAAAATGCGTTCATCCCAACAAAGTGGAAGCATTCTTGTTTGAAATACACGAGGGTGTATGCGGCAGCCATCAAGGAGGAAGGTCATTGGCATACCGAGCAATTTCACAAGGATATTGGTGGCCATACATGCAGGCAGACTCAGAGAAGTATGTCAAAAAGTGCGAAAAATGCCAGAAGTTCGCACATCAAATACACCAACCTGCCAGAGAACTTCTACCTCTAACTAGCCCATGGCCCTTCGCAATGTGGGGATTGGACATAGTAGGGCCACTTCCAACAGCACCCGGCAACAGGAAGTTCTTCCTTGCAGCAACCGACTACTTCACAAAATGGGTGGAACCAGAAGCCTTGGCGTCAATCAAGGAAAAAGATGTGAAAAAGTTTGTCTGACAGAATATCATCACTCGATTTGGCATACCAAAGGCACTGATATCAGACAACGGCACTCAATTCGACGGTAGGATTTTCAGGGGCATTTGTGAAAAGTACAAGATAGAATTCTACAATTCCACACCAGCATATCCCCAAGCAAATGGTTAGGCAGAGGCATCAAATAAGGTAGTCTTGGATGGATTGAAGAAACGGTTAGAGAAAGCCAAAGGCAAGTGGGCAGAGGAGCTCCCTCATGTTTTATGGGCTTACCGCACCACGTCTCGACGATCAACAGGAGAAACACCATTCTCCTTAGCTTATGGCATGGAGGCAGTCATCCCATTAGAAGTTGGCCTCCCCACAATTCGAAGCGAGAATTTTGATCCAAACTTGAATGACGAAGCCATAGCACTAGAGCTCGACCTCGCAGAAGAAAGAAGAGACAGAGCATTGGTTCACATTGCCTCCTACCAACAAGAATTGTCTAGAAAGTATAACAAAACTGTGCATCCAAGGCAATTCAAAATCGGAGATTGGGTACTACGCAAAGTCATGGGAAACACATTGGTACCAGGAGATGGCAAGTTAGGGCCTCACTGGGAAGGCCCTTACAAAGTGGTCGGATTAGCAGGCAAAGGGGCATACCACTTAGAAGATAAAGACGGCAAGACAATTCCCAGGCCATGGAATACTGCCAATCTCAAGTTATTTTATTTTTAGCTTTTTTCTTCTTAAATATGTGGAATTTTTTCCCTTTCTCAATAAAACAAGTAGTTTTCTTTTCAGTATAAGTATTTTTTGGCTGTAAAAGTTTGTTTTAGTAAATTAGTGAGTTAGGGGCAAAAAAAACACTTTATTCTAGGTTGGCTGGAAAAACCAACTTAGAGGTTGGCTGGATTAAACCAACACCCCTCCTAAGCCCAGGATAAGGATCCAGGCTGCAGGACGTTTGGTCGGAATAACCAAACACTTTATTCTAGGTTGGCTGGATTAAACCAACACCCCTCCTAAGCCTAGGATAAGGATCCAGGCTGCAGGACGTTTGGTCGAAATAACCAAACATTTTATTCTAAGTTGGCTGGAAAAACTGACTTAGAGGTTGGCTGGATTAAACCAACACTCCTCCTAAGCCCAGGATAAGGATCCAGGCTGCAGGACGTTTGGTCAGAACAACCAAACATTTTATTCTAAGTTGGCTGGAAAAACTAACTTAGAGGTTGGCTGCATTAAACCAACATCCCTCCTAAGCCCAAGATAAGGATCCAGGCTGCAGGACGTTTGGTCAGAATAACCAAACATTTTATTCTAGGTTGGCTGGAAAAACCAATTTAGAAGTTAGCTGGATTAAACCAACACTCCTCCTAAGCCCAGGATAAGAATCCAGGCTGCAGGACGTTTTGCCGGAATAACCAAACACTTTATTCTAAGTTGGCTGGAAAAACTAACTTAGAGGTTGGCTGGATTAAACCAACTTTTTGAACTCTTCAGCCGAAGTAAGGACTTGGGCTGAAGAGTGCTTGGCTGGATTAAACCAACTCTTTAAACTCTTCAGCCGAAGTGAGGACTTAGGCTGAAGAGTGGATTGGCTGGATTAAACCTACTTTTGGTAGTCCTTCAGCCGAAGTAAGGGTATAGGCTGAAGAAGTGGTTTGCGGGATTAAACCAATTCTTTGTACTCCTCAGCCGAAGTAATTATATCGGCTAAAGAGTGGTTGGCTGAGTAAGCCTAGTCAAATTGATAAGATAGGACCGGAATAAAGTATATAAACCAAGACAACAGTTGGAGCAAAAGACGATGATTTTCATTGATCAAAATTCAAAGTGATTACAAGGGAGGGGCTCCCAGCCCAGTTACAAGTCAGAACAAAAGAAAAAGAAAATTACAAAATCAATTAAAAAGGTCTTCAAGATTGGCCTCATTGTCAGCTTGAACACCGGTTGCAGATGGAAGATCAGTCTCAGTAGCAACTGGCAGCACGGTGTCAGTCAGCGGCTCAACAGTTAGGTCTTCAACCGTTGGCTCCAACCGAACTGATTGATCGTTGCCCTGCACGTTGACTACCGGAGTAACAGTTGGCTCATTCTCTTCATCTTCATCATCTGAACCCTGCAGAAATTGTTGTTGGACAGAAGCAGCATACTCCGTTAGTGAGGCCAGAATGGAATACTGAGGAGCATTGTAGACCTCAGTCTCAGGCCCACAGCCGAGCTGCTCAACAGCACTTCTCCAGCCGCACTTGAAGAATAAGTCCTTCGCTGCTTCACATTGGGGAATGTAAAGGGCCTCCGCCTCCTTGAAACCTTCGGCGTTGGCACCTTCCATCTTCTCCTTTAGCTCAGCAATTTCGGCGTCCTTTTTCCCTTCGAGCTTGACTAGCTCACGAAGGTACTTATCTTTCATCACGGCCAACGCCTTTTATTTGTCAGCTTCGGCCGAGGTAACTAGTCCGATTAGACGAGCTACCTTAGCCTCTAGCTCGGTCGATTTTTGGTGAACCTCTTTTAGCTCGGCGGTCTTGGCTTCGGCCTCTGCCATGGCCTGCCTTGCTGTTTTCCTGAGCTCCAACACCTTTTGATGGGCAACTTGGCTCTTCTGGAGAGACTGAAACGAATGGAGAGAATTCAGTGATAAAACCGGACTAAAAGATTGAAAAATTTGAGGGACAAGAGGGGCATCTTACCAGGATCATGGATTTGGTTGCCGAACGGATGACCCTTAGCTCGGTTAGATTCTGGTGGTGTTCCATGTCTGTTGGAAGGCAAACGCTCTTGGCAAGGTTGAATGCCATCAAGTGATCTTTCTCAGCAACCACCGAATCGGTCTCCTGAATATCTCGGTTCTGAAACCTGAGCTTGGGTGCCCACCTGGTGGTAGCTCGGTCGGAAGGCTCGGGCTGTGGACTTGGTGGGTGGCTCGGTGGAAGGATGGTCTTGTCTTCATCCGCTAGACGCGGCTCGGTTGGGGTAGTCCGGGCGCGCTTGGATGGGCGTGATGAAGAAGGCTGTTGAGAAGGAAGGGCCACGACGGTCTGTTGCGTTTGGGGTGGTGGTGCTACTTCGGGTCTGCTGGTTTCGGTCAAAAGGGCCCGGATTCTGTTTCTCTTGGCCATTTCCTGTTCGGCTGTAAGAGGGACTAGGTTAATCTGGGGCAAGGTTGGGTCCGGTTCTGGGACGTCCTCTAAAAGATAGAGGTGGGCGCAGGTCGGTTGCGGCCACGGAACTTTCAATCCGCCATCCGTCCGTCAGATTGGCGGATTGAAGAAAATCAATCCGCATCCGTCCGCCAATCTGGCGGATGTGGATTGAGCGGATTGGCGGTTTGGCGGATGGATGCGAATGGGTTTGGCTGTTTAAAATTTTATAAATTTTCAACATAATTCAACTTGTGCACTTCCTCAAAAAAAAAGAAAAAAATAAAAAGAAAAAGAAAGTATTACAGTCAATGACTTAAAAAGTATTATAATCACTGTATGCCTTATCTAAAAAAAAAGTTTGAAACTTTAGAATATCACGATCACTGCATGCCTCATCCACATATTACAATCACAGCATGATTCATCCATATAAAATATTACAATCTGTGATTATTAAAATATAATAATAATTCAAACCATCAAAACCATGAACAGAGCAGTAGTAGAGATTGTATGTCTTTATATTGTTACATCTACATATGTTTTTGAAAACAAAAACCAACCAGCATATATCATATTTTCTATTTATTATTTTTAGAGCTAGATTTAAAAACCAAAAAATATAAATAAATAATATGTTTATTTTTTTCAATTCAAAAAATATATTCAAGTTGAAAACTTTTTTTCAACAGAATATTTAAACTCTTTTTCAATTGAAAACACAAACATAATATTTAAATAAATTGAAAATACAAAGTCTTATAAATTACTAGGGGTGCTCATGATTTGGCGGTTTGGCGGATCGGTTGCTGCCAAAGAAATTTCAAATCCGCCATCCGTCCGCCAAATTGGCGGATTGGAGAAAATCAATCTGCAACCGTCCGCTCGTTATCACGCATCCGTCCAAAATGCAGCTGATCGGTTCAGTTCGGTCGGTTTTGGCGGATCGATATATCCGCTGCTCACCCCTACTAAAAGAAAGTCAGTCACTCTGACTTTCCGGCGGCCGCTATATCTGTATGTCGGCTCAAAATTTAGTAGCTTAGCCCAACTCCGTTCTGGGTACCGTAGTGCGGCACGGAGGACGTTTAGATTGGGGTAGCTGTAAAGCGAATGGATATGAGCTGAATCTGCATAAGTGAAAGCAACATTTAGTTCGGTTCAGAATGGAAGCCGAAATAAAAGAACGACATGAAAGAAACCAAAGTAAAGTATACCAGGGATTCCTTTGTTCCAATTTATACTTCGGCCTGGGATCTGGGCTTGGTGGTCTTTAAAATTCCCAGACACCCAGAAAAAATCGTCATCATTTAAGTCTTTATCCGGCTTATATTTTATTATTTTTTCTCTGCGACGACGTATCCTAAGGTAGTAGACCCAGCCGTCATCTTTGGAACCAATAGAGTATTGATGCAATATTTCGGCTAGACCGAGGTTGAGACCGGCTTGGCGGTTCAGTTCGACTATACCCATTATTATACGGTAAGAATTGGTGGATAGCTGGGTTGGACATATTCTGGTTTGCCTAAGAAACTCACAGATTAAGGGTTGGACTGGAAATCGCAATCCGGTTTCTATTATTGAAAGAAGGGTAAATGGAACAGAGCCTTCATTCCCCCAAGGTATGGCACCTTCTTTTGCTAGGGTAAGGTGGACGTCGTCAGGAATGTTATAGTCCTTTCGGAATTCGGCTAGACCACCAGGGGTTTATACCAAAAACCTATACTTCCCTATTTATTCTATAAATTATGAATAAATTAGTCCGGTTGAAAAATTGTGCTCAGCAGCTCGGTTGAGCGCGCAGAGGAGTGCCTAGGCAACCTAAAGTCTGCAAAGTGGAAAACAAAGGTGTTAAGCACAGATCGTTGACCGTGCTACAGAAAATCATAGCAAGATAAAAGAAGTCCTACTTCGGCTATGTGGGATACTGCAAGTTTTATCTCGGTTTCAATAAGATACTTGGTAGCTCGGATTGAGCAGGGGTGGATAGCTCGGTTTATGTACAAGGTTGGTTATTTCGGTTTGAACTACGTGTTGCCTCGGTCGAGCCTCTAGGGGCAGCTTTCTTAGTTCGGTTTAAAACTAAGAGCTGGCTTAGCCCCGAAGACTTAGCTCGGTCAAAGGCTAAGGTTTCCAGTTTTCTAAGTTCAGACTTATCTCGGCCCGGTTATCTCGGCTAAATTAAATCAGAAGATGGTAACTTATTGAAACTACTGGGGTATACGCAAGTTCTAGTTCGGTTATGGTCTGGCTAGATTTGCACTTTAACGCAAACAGTATCCTAGTTCGGTCGCTTCATGATTTTGGATCGAAATCAGTGTTCTACAGGATATTATGTGTATTCAAGTGTTCTATGGCTAAGTTTTTTCAGGAAGAACACGAATGGAAGCAAAAAGATGACTTTCAAAAACAAACACAGAAAAGTATACTATGGATAAAACGGAAGCAAAAAACAAAAATAGGGAACATATTTATGATGCTTACCTGATAAAGATCCAAGAGGCAAGAAAATGGAAGCAACGGCAGCAACAAAAGGACACAAGCTTCACAGTGCTGAGAATGGGAGTTTCAGAGGCTTGCAAGAGAGAGGAAGATGATGAGTAGTGTGAGGGTAATTCAAAGATGAAAGGTTTTTATTTTGATGAAACAACCTAAAGGCGGGAACTGTTCAAATTTTACGGAGTACGAGGGCGGCGTGACAGCTGCCTTAGGCCAATCAACGTCTGCCACGTGTCAATGGAAAAAGAAACGATTCAGTTTCTGTGATTGAAGAGACGTTTTGACCGGACAAGTACAGCTCGGCTGGAAAGGCTTCAGAGTTTTAGCTCGGCTGGAATGGCTAAAGGATTTCTTAGCTTGGCTGGAAAGGTTAAGACTTTAGCCCGGTTTGTAGACAGGTAATCCCTATCATGCTATGCAGATGGAATTAAGGGGCAATTGAGAGGGTAATTTATATGGAAATTGGGCCGAACTGAATAATGGGCCGTTTTGGGCCACAGTGCGAAGGGCTGAGTAAAATGGCCGTAAAGTTATTCCGGTCCATGAAAATGCTTTGTAGTTAGTCCGGTCCCAGAGCCGTAATGGTTAGTCCGGTCACATAAGGCCTTATTTGTAGTCCGGTTGAGAAGTGTACTGCGGATGATTCGGTCTTCAGAATTAGTTCGGTCGTGGCATATGGAACCGAGGTATGCTAAGTCCTCTTAAGGACTTAGTTCTGAGGATAGTTCGACTCAACTCTCTTATGGATAGCTCAGTCTTAGCATGGGAAAGCCGAGGTAAGGGAAAGGAAAGTAATAGCCGAACTAACAGTTACCTCGGTCATATGGTAATCCGGCCATGGTAAAACCATCTCACTTGGTTTAAGCAGTGAGGGGGGTGTTAAGAGATAAGCATTATCTTTTAAGAGTATGAATCCTAGGAGGACTCTGCATGGAGAAGTAAAAGTCCTACTAGGATTGTGCCATGCGGAACCTATAAAAGCTCACAAAAATCACCTATGGAGAGGTAACACAACTTTATTTTCTGAATACACAGAGCTTTTGTCTATTTGTCAAGCTTACTGACTTAGGCATCGGAGAGGTTTCCGGCATACATCTGCCGGTCAGCTCACGTTCGTATTTTCAGGTGATAAAGCGACGTCGTACAAAGGAACGCAGACTTGATCAACAGGATTATACGAGAAGGTTTATTTCTTTCCCGTACAGTTACGTATATGTTAACTTAGAATCCATCATGACTACAATGTTGCTCGTACCGTACGAACATAACAACATGATGTTATCCCCCATTCCTACATATAAACACAACTCCAAATATCACACAAACAAACGAGCACAAAAAACACTTTCGATGTAACTACGTGAGACATTTGAGAAAGTGAAATTGCAAAATAACCAACATTAAACCTAATAACCAACACACGCTAACACCCAACAATGGAACAAACGTAAAAATGCTACATTTTTGCTTACAAAAACCTTACAAAAATAACGAATGTCAAAGCTAATTAGAAATGACAACGAATAGAAAACAAACACATTACCTTACAAAAACTCTGAGAGACCAATCATTCATCTTCATACCACCACAAACCATTGATTGCAAACCTCCCCCTTTCAACGTTTGAAACAACCCCACACAGCACCCCACTTTCCAAATGCCATAAATGCTACAATCAAACCTGGAAAGATTTTGTCCATATTAGTTAGAAAAATGATTTGGACCCCCACGACCGTCTCTGGCTATAATTGGCTTTTTTTTTTTTTTTTTCAATCACAAGCCCCCACACGTGTGTGGGGATGGTGATTGGAGTGGTCTCAACCACTTCTGATTAGTTATTCCCATAACGCGTACAACACCCCAACACCCCAATGTGATTGAAAGATTGTCTATATTAGTTATTCTCATAACGTGCACAACACCCCAACACCCCAATGTGATTGAAGGAAATTAGAATCCCACAAAACTTGCCACCTCCATCAACAAGAGGGCATAATCATCACCAAATCCATACCACAACTTTTCTCTAGGACCTATTAGATCACAATCCCAACAAATAGGACTTCACGGTGCATTAAAAAAAAAAGCAGGGGACCATTCAGATCAAAACTCTCTAAAATAGGATTTTTTAATAAATTTCCCTTTATTTTTTATTTTTTTTTATAAATTTTAGTCCAAAAAAACCTAAAATAGCCCTTGCCAAACACCACCAGTGTTGGTCCAGTCCAATCCGAACCCGATCTGGCCCGACGTATGGCCAACCCTCGCTCGGATCCGGATCCGAGTTAAACGAACACGGTCTCCTTAAAAACATCCATGAGACAGAACCCGTAGCCAAACACACCCAATTCCGATGCTTCTCTCTTCCCGTCTCCCTCATCCAATTCCGATCTAGAATCCCTTTGTCTCTCTACCCTCACACGCAATGGGAAGCAGCAGCAGCGATGTGGAGGCAGGTTTCGCGAAGCTCCAGGGAGAAGACTTCGAGTACTACATGCAGACCTACTCAATCGTATTAGGTCGAAACAGCAAGAAATCCACCGTCGACGTCGATCTCTCCTCCCTCGGCGGCGGCATGAACATCTCTCGCCACCACGCCCGCATCTTCTACGACTTCCAGCGCCGCCGCTTCGCCCTTGAAGTCCTCGGCAAGAACGGTTGCTTCGTCGAAGGCGTCCTCCACCTCCCCGGCAACCCTCCCGTCAAGCTCGACTCCCAAGACCTTCTCCAGATCGGCGACAAGGAGTTCTACTTTCTCCTCCCCGTTCGTAGCATCCTTGGCGGCCCGATCGGGCCTCGCCACCACGGCGCCGTCGCGGCGGCGCACCACCACCACCATTTGTTGCCGCCGCCGGGGAGCTTTGGGTTGGGGAAGAAGGGCGGGAGGGGTAGGGTGAGTATTTTGAGGATGAGTATGAGGATGATGAGGGGCGTGGTGGAGATGATGGATTGGTTGCTGCTAAGAAGATGAGAAGAGGTGGGGATGGGCATGAGATGTATGGATATGGCTCGGCCGGCTCGGGCGGAAAGGGGGTGATTCCGGGACAATTGGTGTGAGTAAAATTTAACATTTTCTTGATTTAAGATGACATAAGAACAATAATTTGAATATGATTCATGATTGATATTAATTAATAAAGGATTTATACTATTTGAGTAGTTATGCTTAGTGTCAAATTTGGGATTTGTAGTTTCTGCTTTGTTGCGTCTTAGGGGTTTCAAGTTTTGCTCTTTGGGCATTTGAGAATCACTGGCACTTGAGATTTGCTATGGGGATTTTTGTTTTTATGTTGTTGGATATTGCTAGATTTGTGAATTCAGAATTTTGCTTTGTCATTGTGGACTGAGCAAATATATCTAGCACCTGAGTGGTCCAAACTTCAAAGTATTTTTTTTTGGGGATAAATAATCAAATTTTATTAGAAAACATCAAGGCGATGCAAAGAATACAAAAATGCAACCCACCACAGGGCTAAACAAAACTAACTAATCAAATCCTCCACAAAATCTACAAAGACCAAAACATTGGGGTCGACTGTACCCGTTACCCAACACCATCAACAACCTACTCTCTAGCCAGGAAACAGAATGACACTCATCCTGAAACACACGCCTATTCCGTTCTAACCATGCCAGCCAAAGCAAACAATGGGAAGCAAGAACCCAAGCCTTCCGGCGCCGCTTCCCCAACCTAGCCCCACCCTAACTCTGTAAACACTCCTAATATAGACCCCAATTGCACCCACACTACACAAAACAAAGCAAACAAGAACAGTCCAAAGATTGGATGCGACCGGACAATAAAAAAAACAAATGATCTACCTTTCCGCATCCGTACAACACACATGCAACACCAATTAACCAACACGTCGCCACTGAATCAAATTATCAATGGTGAGAATACGACCCAAAGTAGCTATCCAAATAAAGAAAGCAACCTTGGAAGAAGAACCTGTTGCCCAAATACATTTCCAAGGAAACACACCACCAACCCCCCTTGCAAGCGCCCTATAAAAAGAGGACACTGAGAAAACACCCCTAGGGCCTCGGATATCCCATACTAAAGACTCCATCCCATCCCCCCTAATCTGCAATCCATACAAAAAGCCGAGAAGATCCACCAATTGGTCTAGCTCCCAATCTTGTATATCACGGCGAAGACGAACATTCCAAACCATTATTGCCCCCTGCTTCACCCTAACCGAAGCAACCAACTCCTCTCTATCAGCAGCAATAGCATAAATCAAAGGAAGCATGGCCGCCATAGTGATGCCCCCACACCACTGATCTTGCCAGAAGCGAACTCGATCTCCAGTCCTTACTTGAAACCAAACCCTCTCCCAAAACACCTCCCTCCCCAACCAGATCCCCTTCCACAAATCACGACCATGAGAATGTAACACTCTCTTGGAGCACCAACCCCCCCTCCTCCTCCCCATACTTAGCCACCACCACCCTCCTCCATAGCCTCTCCCACTCCCGCACAAAGCGCCACAACCACTTCCCCAATAAAGTCCAATTAAACACTAGCAATTTCCGCACATCCAAACCCCCTCTCTGCTTCAAGTTATAGACCCCCAAGCCACCAAATGATAATGAAGCCCGCTTCCTGACACCAAGCATCGAAACCCAGCCCTCCCCCTTGGCAAAACCCTCAATGACCAAAGCCACACCCTTCCACCCATTCCCAAATTCCGAAACAGGGATGTAAACTTGGTGACGCTTACCATCTAGCGAGACCACAACTTGAAACGAAACACCACCATCCTCCTCACCACTAGAGATGGCAATTTGAACTCGGCCCGACGGGGACCAGATCTGCCGACCCCAATTTGAGCGGTTTTTCCCTGAAAAATATCTCCAACGGGGCGGGGATGGTATTCAAAAATCAATCTCCGATTAGTTTCGGGCCAGGGACGGGGATAAGTGTCCTAGCCCCGTACCCGGCCCATCCCCGTCCCCGTTTTATCCCCAAAGTGAAATTAAATTTTTACCCCTCTATATATATAAACCAAACCTCATCTCACTTTCACAGTTTCACTTCTCTCTCTCTCTCTCTCTCTCTCTCTCTCCTTCACTCACTGATTCAGATCTCTCTCTCTCACCGCGTCTCTCATCTCTCTCTCTCCCCCTTACCCTCACTCTCTCACTTCTTATCATCATCAACATCATCCATCACCACCACCGATCTGAAGCCCTCCGTGAAGCCCATGAAGAAGTGAGAGAACAGTTGCCATTGATCTGAACAAATCTGAAGAAATGAAGAAGCCCTCCATTCGTGAAGCCCTTCGTTGCCACCGATCTGAACAGATTGTGGTCCGATGGATGTCTTGTTCAATGGATAGATTGTGAAGCCCCTCTCCCTCTCTCTCTCTCTATATATTTGTTGTTGATGAACAATTTTTTTTTTAAAGTTATATATATATGTATATATATCTGTTGTGTTGATGATTTTGTTGATGATTGTTGTTGATCTGAACAGTTGTTGTGCGTGTGTTGAACAAATCTGTCTTGTCCATTATACAGATTAATTTTTTTTTTTTTTGTGGTTCTTGTGTGTTGAACAGATCTGTCGGGGAAACCAGATCCCTGTCAGGGGATGGGGGGCGGGGGAGGTGATTAGGGATGGTAATTTGAAACCGACCCGACGGGGATCCCCGACTCCGACCCCGATTTGAGCGGTTTTTCCCAAAAAATACCCCCGACGGGGAGAAGACGGTATTTGAAAATTAATCCCCGATCTGTTTCGGGCCGGGGACGGTGATTAGTGTTTAAGCCCCGCCCCGGCCTCGGCCCCAGCCCCAGCCCCATCCCCATCCCCATCCCCATCCCCATCCCCATCCCCGAATTTTCCCGAAGTAAAATTACTTTTATACCCCTTATATATATATATATATAGTAAACCAAACTGTGTATTATATTTATGATAAACCAATCCGTGTATTATATTTATATATCTGTTACTGTGTTGTATTATATTTATAAATCTCTCACTCTCAACTTAGATATATCTCTCTCACTCTCATCTCAACTCTCTCTCTCACTCTCTCGTTCTTCTCTCTCTGTCAACTCTCTCACTCTCGCAGGCACCCACGACGGCGACATCACCACCACCGCTGGCCCCGACCTTTTCTCTCTCTCCACTTCATCTCTCTCTATTCCTTATGGCCACCACCACCACCACCGCCACACAAGGTCTGTCTCTCTGTCACCACCACCACCGAACCCACCACCACAGCCAGCCACTATCGATTTCGCGCCTAGTCACTGGCGTCGCTTATATCTGTGCCAGACGATGGAGGTGTACTCAGATCTGTTAGATCTGTTCTCTCTCTCTCTCTCTCTATGATCTAATCTGTGTGAAGGGATGGCAATATCTGCGTGTGTGTGATCTGATCTGTGCGTGTGCGTGATCTGATCTGTGTGGTGTACTCACACTCAGTGTTTTTAAAGGCTCAAGGCGCACTAAGGTGCTGAAGGTCTCTCGGGGCCTAGGCGCAAGGCGCAAGGCGAGGCGCGGGCTTTATTGAAGTAAGGCGCACAGTCTTGGTAAAAAATAGAAAAATTAACATAGACTAATCATTCATAGTACTAAGACAATTTTTTTAAAAATAAAAAGTAATCAAGATTCAAGACAAAATATAGAATAATTCTCAAGCCATGAAAGTGCATATTACATAACATTTCAAACATCCAAAAACATAAACATAAACACTAAACATCCAAAACACAAATATCCAACAAATACTAATATATGTCATTTTCTACTTAGTACTTACTACACAACACAAAAAATAAATAACAAAAAAACAATTTCAGTATGATAAATTAATTAATAAATGTAATGTATGAATCAATTTTCTATTTTTTTAATTAATGATGAATTAATTAATTAATGTACATTACATTCCATTACATTCATTCCTAATGAATTTATTTAATTAATGATTAGAGTCCCATAACTAATAAAATACAGAGAAACATACTCAAATATTAACTTAGGATAACAGATAGTATATGCACCTTGGTATACATAGGGACTGAAATTAACATACAGCACACATTAATTAATTATTTATTTATTTATCATAATCAATTAATTAATTAATTTATTTATAAATTAATTAATTAATTTATCATAATCAATTAATTTATTTATTTATGAATTAATTAATCAATTAATTAATTTATTTATTTATAATTGAAAAATTGAAAAAAAAAATATTTTCAGACTCAACTCAAATATTTTCAGACTCAACTTAAATATTAATTAATTAATTTATTTATTTATAATTTATTTATTTATTTATTTTCAGACTCAACTCAAATAATTGAAAAAAAAAATAAAAGAAAGAAAAAATAAAAAATAAAAGCTGAAAAAAAAAATAAAAGAAAAAAAAAAATAACCGAAGCAAAACAGTTGAAAAAAAAAATAAAAGAAAAAATAAAAAATAAATCACAGAGCCTGAATCGAACCTGCGAAGACGAAGGAGAGAGTCGAGTCGAACCTGCGAAGAACAGAGCTGAAGTCGATCGAAGTTGAAACCTGCGAAGTTGATCGAAGTAGAACCTGCGAATCGAACCTGCGAACCCTAATCGAAGTCGTAGTCGCAGTCGCAGTCGCAGAGGAAGAGGAAGAGACGACTTCTGTTTTTGAACACAGGAAGAGGCGACTTCGATTAGGGTTATCTGAGCCCTATTTGGCTCATATGGTCCATGAGTCGTAATCCTCTGTGATTACGAGGCCTTCGATTAGGTCGATTAGGTTCATCTGAGTCGTCAGATGGGATATACAACTTGAACACTCAGTCGCACCTAGGCGATCGCCTCGCGCCTCTCGCGCCTCTCACGCCTTGCTCCAATCGCGTCTAAGGCGCTCGCCTTAGTCAAGTCGCCTCGCCTGGCACTTCGACAGGCGCAGATGGTGCGCCTCGCCTCGCCCTGCGCCTAGGCGCGCGCCTTTGACAACACTGCTCACACTGTGATTAATTTTTTTTTTTTTGTAAATTTAAATCTGTATTTGTTGATGATGAAACATCATCGTGGTATATATTGATTTGTTGTTCTTGTGTTGAAGCTCGGGGATTTTTCGGGGTCGGGGAAACCCGATCCCCGTTAGGGGACGGGGACGGGGGGGTTAAGGGTTCCCCGCCGGGGATCGGGGGCGGGGACGGAGATTTTTTAGCCTTCGGGGATCGGGGACGGGGAGTGTAGTCCCCAGCCTCGCCTCGCCTCGCCCCATTGCCATTCCTAGAGGTGATAGGTTCCCCATCGGGGATCGGGGGCGGGGAACGGGGACGAGGATTTTTTTACCTTCGGGGATCAGGGACGAGGAGTGTTATCCCCGGCCCCGGCCCGGCCCGGCCCATTGCCATTCCTACTCACCACGATTCTAGACTGCCACACTCCGACATTTCCCATCCAACCGACCCAAAAAAGATGGAATCCCAATAGGATGCGAAGCCTCCCTCAACTTCTTGACGATCCAACCTACTTCAAAACCAACCAAAACCACTTCACGCTGCAAACCTGATCCACGCTTCACAATCCCCAACCACCGATGGCCCCGTGAGTCCACGGGCTCCTCCTGGAACTTAAAGGAACTACCCCCAAGGAAAAGAATCCTTTGCCGTGGCCCCATCCGCCTCCCTCCCAGAAACATACCAGGTATCTCTTTCATTCCATTGAAAATCACCTCTAGATTCGGAAATATCTCTCTCTGTGATTTTCGGATAGTTTACCTCCACACAAGATAATTTTATTGATACAACTTTTTTCAAACTTAAAAGTATTGAGAAGGGGAAACCCTTCTCATGATCACCTCGACCAAAGCCAACTTCCTAAAGTTCAAGTTAACCCTCGAGATAGCATTGTCATTGCCATTACCATAAAGTTCCAAACTTTCATAGGAATCCCATTTCCTGAATTTCTTGGGTGCGACTCCCTCAAGTATATCTTCTAAAAGACTAAAAATGCCTTAAAAATACTCTCATGAACACTAAGGGCAATAACCTCTATATTTCCAAATGCACCATGAGATTCCCTCATTAGAGTCTGCTCACAACTCACACACGACTCACGAGGAATGATGTCTGCCCTGATTGGCTAGCAGGACCAGGGGATCTCTCAAAGCTTGATGCACGATCATGGTGTAGTCTCTGGATACATGCTGGAACATGGGGATTATGTTGCTTGCCAAGTTGTGGACCATGTCACTACCTCGACCAATCATGGTGAAGGTTCATTTTTGTTTTGGCCGAATAGTTCAAAGAAGGAATCTTACTGTTATGGCATCAGTCTCTTGCTTTAACTTTGTCATTTTTTACTGTTGGCTGGAACTAGATTGCATCAGGAAATGTATCACATGACTAGAAAGTTTCATATACAACTAGAAATGAATCGCCAGGATTTCATTTCACTATGCCTCAGTTTTTTTTTTCTCCTGTACGCCATCCTCTGCATTGCATGTTACAAATACTTGAAGAGGTGGTTGATTTCTATGTCAGCTAATAATTTATATCATGTTTGCCACTCTTAGCCAATATTCTTGTCAGTTGGGAGCAAACTTTGGGGATAATGAATCAATACTTTAAAGTGTTTACAATTACGTCATGTTATGCAGTCTTGGTGCTATTAGTTGTGGGATTCAGCTTTCCTAATTGTTGTAAACAAAATGAACCACATAGTAGGTTCCGTGAAAAGAAAAGAAAAAACAGAAATTGTTCATGGAGGCGCTCCATGGAATTTGTCTCTTTCAGAGGACTTGCTCTGTGAAGCCTTTTGTGCTTTTACACACAAAAATGCGCGT
>JAPPVO010000991.1:0-12639 GCA_030407325.1 Camellia japonica | reverse complement strand
TTAGACTAAATTACAACACTAATTTTGTTAACTTTAATGATTAAAAAGACAATTATACCCTTTTCATTCTTTTCCTACATCTCATCATGTTTGTAAAAGATCAAGCTAAGCTAAAGTGACTAACAATTCATTTGGGATATTGATTGACTTTTAGGTTTTTTGACTTTTTTTTTTTAGCTTGAGGTTAAAAAGTCTCGTTCGGAATGACTTGTTTAGATTTTTTGACTTTTGTGAGAGAAAAAATAAAATAATTATAATTTGAATATGACATTTTGTCTTATTGACTTTTTAGCTTATTTTGTCTTTTTGTGACTAAAATAACTTGAAATCAACATCTCAAACATAGCCTAAATAAACACAAAAAGGCAAAATAGACTAAAGTCTCATTTGGGAACAGACTATTTTAGTAATTTTTTGACTTTTTGACTGAAATATGAGATAAAAAAACTTGTACGTTTAGAATGATTTTTTGATTGTTTACAAAAAGATGTGCAAAAAATATAGAGAAAAGGAAATTTTTAACTTTTTGATATAGGTTATAGGCTTTTTGATTTTTTTAATAACTTTTTGACTTGTAAGCTAAAACTATTACTTCCCAAACGAGGCCTAATTTAAGACAAAATGTCACATTCCAATTATGATCACTTCATTTTTTCTCCCAAAACTATCATATCCAAACGAAAAAAGAAAAAAGAAAAAATCCCAAACAAAGCTAATTTAGCAAGGCTAAATTAGTCAAAAAAAACTAAAAAGTCAGGTTAAATTAGCTCTTCCCAAATCAAGGCAAAAAAAATTCTAAATTAACTACTTTTAGTTAAGAAACTTTAATTTGTTCGCTTAATTTTTAACTTATTTTTAAAATTTCAATCTACTTACTAATTTTATTGCATATTAAATTATAAATTATTCTCATGCCTATACAATTATATATACACATATTATATATATATGAACAACACGGAAGATTTATATATATACTTGTGTATATATTAAAATGGATGGTCGATTTAATTATTGTTTGTAATTTATAACCTTTTAATTTAATTATATTTTAGATCATAACTAAATATTCAATTAAGTTAAGGCCTTGTTTGCCAACCTTCAGCTTTAGTCAAAAAGTCATTATAAGTTATCATATCACTCTATCTACTTTTCTGCACATCTTTTCGTAAAAAGTCAAAAAGTAATTAAAATAACTTGTTTCGAAACGAAGCCTAATTATATTTTAAATCAATCCTTAATTATTGTTTATTTTATATTTTATTTTAATTATTTTAAAATTAATTCTTAATTATATTTTATATTTTAGATCAATCTTTAATTATGTATTTATTTTATTTTAATTAACATATTAACAATTTTTATTACATAGAAACGTAGAGGGATATGCTCAGAAACACCTAGGCTCTTTTATGTCTTTTTACGTAGTTACTTTTGGAGGGAAAAATTGATTTCCTCACCAACGCATCAAAATCTATGAAGTTGGATGGAACAAGTAACGGCAGCAGTTTACTCCAAGACCATAAAACGGATGAGCGGCTATTTCTAAACGATAGAGGGTTAAAATGCACCTGGTCTAAATCGCAAGGGGCAAAGAGGCACTATAAAAAATTAATATTTTAGAGGCAACAATTTAGAGATAAAATTATTTTTTACGAGTAAAATTTTTTTTGTTGCCAAAAGTGTTATTATTTTATTTTAGAGACAAAATTAGATATTTAGTAATGAATTACTAACATTTTGGGACCAAAAGTGTTGTCCCATAAAATAAATCTTTTTGAGACTAAAAGTACATTTTGGGACCAAAAGTGTTGTCCCATTACTAAGTTATTTTGTTTTTAAAAGTACATTTATTAGCGACATTTTAAAAATTTTATCCCTTAAAACTCCTTTTTTGACTTTTCAGAACGGCTTTTTAGAGATTATTCTCGCGATAACTAAGGGCAAGTTTGGGATCTTTCAAAAAAGATAAAAAGACAAAAAGTTATTCAAAAAGTTAAAAAGTTAATACTATTCATCAAAAGTCAATAATTACGGCTGCACAACTCCCAATTCGAATTTTTCCCTACAAATCAATTTTTATAATTTTTTATTACACATTTTTCCATAAAAAGTCAAAAAGTTAACCAAAATATTCATATTTTCAACCTCAATTTTTTAGTCCAAAAAGACAAAAAAGTGCACTTATTTAGGACACCCCAAACAACCTCTAAAATTAGTTCCTAAAGATTTTTTTTGCAACAAAATTTTATAGTTTTAGAGATTAAAAAAAAAAAAAACATGGTCTCTCAAATATGTTAAGGAGGAAATCGAATCAAGATCATCTAGCAAAAACAAAAACAAAAAAAAAAAAAAAAAAGAAAGAAAGAAAAGAAGAGTAATATGTTGAAAATTTGTTGAAAAGATCAAATGATCCATGATCTGTTGGAATTTTCCATGTTCATATATATATATATATATATAAATGTTGAAAAAATCAAATGATCCATGATTTAGACATTTGATTTGTTGAAAAGAATTTAAAAAAAAAAAAAAAAAAAAAAAAAAAAAAGAAAAGAAGAAGAGAAGAAGGAGGAGGAGGAGAGAGAGATCTTAGGTCTACAACCACTACTAAAACGAAAAAAAAAAAAAAAGGATCTTTTCAGATCACAAACTTGTAAACCTTCTCAATATATATATCATCAACAACAACTAAAAAAAAAAAAAAAGAGAGAGATCTCAAATTTACAACTACTAAAAAAAAAAGAAAACAAAAAAGAGAGGAGGAGAAAGAGCGGTGTTGAGATTTATAACACATCCCACCAACAAAAAAAAAAATACATCTACGCACACATTAAAGAAAAAAATAATCACATACAAATTTACGTGATTTGACCTAAATTGCCTATATCTAGGGGGAGAGAGAGCTTCCATTATGAATAAAATAGAGAATATATGTGATATGGCCAAAAACACTCAAAACTCACACCACTACCCAAACTCCATATTCAAGGGTAGTTCACCCTTATTCATTCGGTGCCCACGGTATTTTTTCTCTCACCTTTACATCTCAATTTTTTTCCCTCACTACTTTCTCAATCTGTTAAGAAAATCCTATAGTCCACATGACTATTGATAATAGCCTATTCATGAGAATCCTAGTTCCATACAATTAGGTAAACCAAATCTTACACATGGATTCCTAGTAGATTTCAAACTCTACTATTCAAACTTAAATACATGTATCAACCAACTTAATAACTGTATGGAATCTACCTTTATTACATGGGTGGACTAATCCTAATAATCATTGTAACAACCCCGACCTATGATTAACTATTAAACCATGATTAAGGATGCCTAATAAGTAATTAAGATGAAATTCTGAATTAATTACATGTGTGTTGCATTATTTGCGTTCTATATGTCCATTGTAGGAAGATGTGAAGATGTGTGTTAGTGTTTCTATTTTGTTCTGCGAATTGAAGGCCTTATTGGCATCCGATCATGAAATTGACTTGGTATATGTGTTATTTGGAATTTTGTAGGAAATTATGGTAGGTTTAATTTAAATTCGATTCGGAACGAATTAATTAGAATAAAATATATGGACTTAGCTAAGCCTAACCAAGTTTAATTAAGCTTAATTAATTCAAGCCTATATAAGGCTCAAGTGAACCCTTGGTTACACATTGCACTCTCATATCTTCATCCTTGATGACATAAACGTGAGGAGAGAGAGAGAGGAGGAGAGAATTGAGATCAAACAAGGAAGTTGCTTGAATTTGAAAGGAACTAGCTTGGAAATTCTAGGATTTGGCTTGGAATCTTAGTGAATTCATCACCTAAAGCTTACTTGAGAAGTTGAGGTAAGGATTCAACATTTAAACAATATAATTATGATATCTAGGACATGAATTCTAGAGGATTGAGTTGAATTATGCAAGAATGGAGCTAATAATGTAGAGAAGATGAACATTTCATACATGCATGTTCATTTCATGGGGTTTTGATGTTGTTTTCGAAGAATTCTCTCATGCATGTATCAAGTCTAGTTTGATTTTGAGAATTCATCGCATTTCCTACCAATTGGCCTTAATTGATCATGTTTGGAAAGGTTGAGTTCATTTTAATGCATACATGTTATGTTCTTTAAACTCTAAGTTGATTTGGTTCAATTGGCTTACCTTCGGACTTTGATTTTGCGAACGGGCTTTGAATTCATGATGTTTTACAAGTTTGCAAGAGATTTCTTAAGTTTTGGGCCCAAAGGATGTGTTTTATGGCTTTGAATTCAAGTTTTGCATCATGAAGAGCAAACTAGAAATTCCAGAATTCTGCATCTCCGTTTGAGCGATAGATCCTACGCTCAAGCGACCACTCTTGGTTTTGCACTTCCGCTCGAGCGACCAAAAGTTAGATTGAGCGTAAATTGCAAGCTCTTAGAAGTTTACACATTTTGCAGACTGCTTGAGCGACCAGAGTTGTGCTCGAGCGAAGTTCCCAATCTCATGCTCGAGCGACCTTCGAGCGTGTGACGAGCAGAAAAATCAAGCAACCATTACTTTTGTAGAGTTTACAAACCGCTCGAGCGACAGAAGTTGCGCTTGAGCGACCACATTTATTTTTGAACCTCCGCTCAAGCGAAGGAAGTTGCACTTAAGCGATGCCCTTATTTTCAGCAAATCTAACTAAGTGTTTTCATATGCATTTTGGCAACCTCATTGTATCCTAGGCATTCTTAAGCCCTAGTTAAGACATAATAATGAGGATAAGACTTAGAAATACACTAAGAACAAAACGAAATAAGTTAAGTACTGTCCAAGTGTGTGTTTCAATATGTGTATCTGTTATGTTTGTGTAGGTCACGTGCCGTGAGCTGTCGATCCATTGGTTTGCTATCAAAGCTATTTGTGAAACTATCTGTGAGTAATAACTTAGTAAAGTTTTGTTCGATATGAAATACTTTCTGAACATTATGATATGATATGAACTGTTTCTGAATAATACAAAAGGCTATTTTGTGATTACATGAATGATGATCCAATTCTTTGAAATGTCTTTATGGTATCCTTAGCAGAGGCCCTCGCCCAGGGAAAATAATATTATGGCTTATGGTCATGAGGCCCTCGCCCGGGGGAAATGATACAGTGGCCTAGATCCTTGCTCGGGGGAAACAACACCGTGGCCCACGTATGAGATATGTTACCTAGTACCGGAGGTTCCTTTATGGAGCTTGATATGCTTGACCAAAGAGATATGTTAATGCTAATGGATGTACCACGCATGATTTGAATATGAATATGAACATGACTCTGTTTGATACGAACATGCTGATGTTTCTGTTTTGGAAATCTAAATCTGTTACGGACCTCATTCAAAATCTTTACTCTGTTATTGTTCATTGGGTTTCAACTCACTGTATTATTTATGTATGTAGGTGACCAGGCGCCTGACCAGGCTCAGTGATGTTTGCCTAGAGGTCAGTTTTGTCGGCCAACCGTTGTGCCTCGCGAGGAGGTTCCAAAAAGAGTTTAGTGGTCGAGTTTTGTAAACCAAGTTATAAGAGTTAGACTTTTATGGTTTTGTAATAGTTCTTTTGTCCTATTTTGCGTATTATAACAATGTGGAATGGTTATGTATATGACGTCATATATTTTGCGTATTTTGTGTCTTATGTGTGTCTACATAGCTCTATGGACTATGTATGTTTTTATATTTGCTTATGTAGCCCCTTATTATTAAATCAATCTGTTTAAAGGTCTTGGGTAATCTCATGATTACTGGCCGGTTATGATGCTAAACCCATGGAGGCGGGTTTGGGTCGTGATAGAGTGGTATCAGAGCACGTGTTCTATCACATACATAAGTCCATATGAGCTATGGGATGTCCTAGAAAAGAATTAGGGACATTTCATCTGCAAGTGTGAATGTGTGTTAATTTCTGTAAATGTGAAAACTGAATCTGAACATGAACATATGAATTGAAATGATGAATTGAAACTGAATACTCTGAACATTGTGAAAAGAATTAGTTTCCTATGTGTATAAGTGCTCTGTTTACCTATAGCAAATGGAAAATACAAGAAGTGATGGAATAGCTGAATCCTCTGAGGCTCGCATGAGTCGCATGGAACAAATGCTTGCAGCCATAACAGAATCTTTAAGGCAATAGCCCTTGCCCCCTTGTTACAACCCAAACCCGCCCCTCTGGGTTTAGTATCGCAACTGGCCAGTGATCCGTGATTACCAAAGGCCTGCTTAACAATAATGACAGTAATACAGAGTAAGGGGCTGGCGGAAGCCAAACAGTAAATAAAAAGATGTCCAATGAGCTGTGAAGATCTGAATGTAAAAAGACTTATATGAACAAGCCACATTCATAACCAAAACATATATGTATACATACATCATATACACAATCATCCAGGTTAGGGACCAAATCCCTTCACCATAACTGTATAGTCGAGTCTTATTCAGTCAATACAAAACCAAGACAAAAGGGTGAATCTGAAACACCCCAAAACAGCCTTAGCTTGAACGAACTCAGAACCTCGAAGTGAGGCACGATGGTTGGCTTGACAAAACGAGAGCTTAACTTGACGCTCCTAGCTTCGGTCTGGTGCCTGGACACCTACATATAAATATAAATAGTGAGCTAAAGCCCAGTGAATAACAAATGCGTAAAGGGGTTAAGAATGAATGTCCTTTCTTTAACTAAAACAATCATTTGCATCAGTAAATCAATTATTCAATCAGTGGCTCATATTTCATGCCCCATATCAGTCATTTAGAAATCATAACAGCCATACGTGGTACGTCCAATAGCAAAACAGTACAGTAGGTCTTAATAGACCGAATAGTCAGTTAATGGCCATCAATACAGTAACAGTAGTTCCAAGGATAGGAACTGACAGAGATCTCTGTAACAGTAGCAGTAACAGTAGCAGTAACAGTCAATTGCTATGGATGCCACGAATACAGTTCATAAAATAGGACAGACATTCATTCAGTAAACAATATCATTCCAGAAAGCAATACAGTTAATCATTCAGAAAATAATTTAATTAAAAATAGCTTTACAACATTGTTATTCACAAAGTACTGGGCTATAGTGTAGACACCCCATTTCTGACCATCCTCAAGACTTGGACGTCACCGCTTGAACACTCGGTGATCATCCTTATTTGTGTTTGTCTTGAGTTCCCGGAGGTCTTGGCAATGCGCCTTGCCTCAGGATCTCTCGGCTCAACTGTTTTGTGTCTAGTTTTGCACCAAACACTTGTGTTTTGCCTTTGAGGGGCAGGGAATGGCTTGTTGACCATCCCCACACATCACCGGCCATTGCTTGAGGCCACCGGCCACTGGTTTGTTGCCACCGGCCAAATGTTTGGCCGACCGGCACTCTTTGTAGTCGACCGGCCATCTATTTTGGTCAAATTGCATTTTTGGCCGGCCGACCACTGTGCATCTGCTTTTGCAGATATTTTTATGCCAGCTGTGCTAGCTGGCATACACCTTTTCTCCCCTCCATACACGTGTATGGAGGGATCTCCTTCTTGACTAGCTTACTTGAGAAGCTTTGCAAGAGTGAGCTCTATAAGAGGGAGCCTCTTCTCCCTCCATTAGGGTTACAAAAATTTCCAGAGAAAGCTCTGAGATTAGGGTTTGAGTTTGTATCTATTCCATCTCTATATCTCTCTCTCTTTTTGCCTTGTGTGTGTTTAGTCTTACTGTTGCACACAAACACCTAGTCCTACACCTTCTCTTGGTTGATGAGAGACCAGAAGGCAGTTCTTGGTGTTTTTGGGTGGTTTTGAGCTTGAAGAAGCTGCTGGAGCATCATTTTGAAGAGGGTCAACAAGGGTAAGAACTTACTCCTTTTGTTCCCCATTCTTGCTTAGCTTTTTTGCCTACCTTGCACCTATTTTCGAGCTTAGTATATAACATATAAAAGTTTTTTTACTTGCTTAAAATAGTTGTTTAAGAGTGTTTTGTTGTTTGGGTTGTTGCACCCCTCTTAGGGCTTATTTAGCCCCATTTTGTGCTATTTTGTTGAGCTCCAGGACCACCTTGTTTGGGCCTCCTCACCACTGAAATCTTGAGGGATTTCAGTGGTGAGGATGATGCCTTAAGGTCCTAAGAAGGAGAGGGCCACCCCCTCTCCTTGTTGTTTTCAATAATGGCCATTTAAGCCTCATTAGTGAGCACCTTGTTTAAGTGTATGTTGGCCATGCCTTAACTGTTTTTTTATGCTTATCTTGCCATGATATAGCATTGTTGTGAGTTGGTTTAGGTACACCCATGCTTGCTTAGCATACGTGTCTTGTAATGCCATGAATTGCCTTAACATGCCTTGTGCTTTGAGCCTTGTTTCTAGCATGTTTTGGCTTAGCTTTGTGAAGCTTTTGCTTGTTTTAGCATGCTAAAGGTTTGTTTTTGGTCATTTGGGTCGTCCATGCTTTGCTTTGTATAGCTACCATGTAACCTCTCTTGTATGCCTTAAGCATTGACCCCTCTAGCATGCCATCCTTGCATCATTTCAGTGGTTTGGAGCCACTTGTCATGTCATTTCAGTCCTCATGATATACTCGTATGCTTGCATTTGATGCCCCTTTCATGCTTTAAAAGGTTGGTGTTTCTTGCTCCATGTTTGTGCCATTGTGTATGCCTCTAGGATTAGATCATTTAGATGTCATCTAAGTGGTTTTTGGGACTGACTTTTGCATGATTTAGGACTGTTTTAGTTAATTTTGGTCATTTGCTTCATATGTCATATGGCCATGGTTTAAGTCCTTGGGCTTGGTGGCATGCCTAGCTTGCATTGTAGATTGGTTTGGCACCTTCTCTAACATGGTTTAAGTCCTTGGGCTTGGTGGCATGTCATATGGCCATGGTTTAAGTCCTTGGGCTTGGTGGCATGCCTTGCTGTCGAAACAGGATTCTGCAGGAAGATTTGGCCGGCCGGCCATCTTTAGTGCCGACCGACCAACAATTGGTGGCCGATAGCTTAACCAGTGGCCGGTGATCATTTCCTTTGGCCGGTGGTATCCCACAGGATTCATAGAGTGCACCTTGGGAATTTTGCAATGATCAGAGAAGGAAAACAGTGTGGACAGAGGCAACTTGTGCATGGCAGTGGACTTCTGAGCGGAGCCGAGCACGCATTGCATTGGGCCCTCTTCCCGAGGCTGTTTACTGTTTTATTAGATTAGTTAATTTGCTTAACTAGTTTAATTGGTCTGTAATATTTAATTAGCTTGTAGGTTAGTTAAATCTGTATTATTCTTTCGGTCTCTCCGAGTGGGGGCGTATTTGTAATTAGTGTGGGTGCGTGTGTGCATGTCTTCCAACCCCCACTTCTTTCTCCTTTTTACTTACCTGCTTTGATGGTTAGTATTAGGACATATTTAATTTAGCATCCTTATGCTATGCATGCGTGCATCATTCATCAGTATTGCATGCACCGGGCTCGGCGCATCATGCTAACAGCATAGTATTCCAAATCTAACTTGAATACGTGCTACTTGTTGCATCCCACATGCCATCCTAGAATTAGCCGAGCCTATTCTAGTGACATTCTGTATGCGTTGCATTAGCCACTTAACATGGACTTGGATCATGCATGATTGCTAACATGTTCTTTGTTTTGGCTCGGAGTACGATGTAAGTATTCATGCTTTAGCATCTTGCATGAGTGTGAATGTTAACATGACAAGCATGCTTACCATGTGGCTAAATGCTTATTTGATTAACTGCCTGAATGCCTGTGGGTGAAGGTTGGATTGTTTGAGTTGGAACAACTCATTGAAATTTTTGATTTTAGCCTACTTGCGAGTAGCAAATTTCAAATCACTTTTTTTTCAAACAAACGGATATGCAATGCTTCGTTCCAAATTAGGCGATCTAGTCTATACTTTTGTGTTGTGCGCATCACATAGTAAGATTAGCTAAATTAATCGGAATAAGAACACATAACGTTTTCAAAATCGGATATCATGGTTAGTAGAGGCCGATCTTCGGATCGGGCGAGAGGGGGTGCTCATAGCTGACCTTTCCCAATCGTACCCAAGTTCTCGAGCCGAGGCAACTTTGGTGATGATGGACACGTGACCTTGGGCAAACGAGTTAGGGTTTCCTAAATTCTCCCATTAAAAAAATATTTAGGTGGCGACTCTGTATCTGGCAAAGCAGTCCATGTTTGGCACTTCTTTACAAAAATCTGTTTTCTCAAAACGATTTACCAGATTTGGACTCTTTGGTTCAGATTAAGAACTGTGACAATTTGAGTCCGAACTGTAGGGTGAGGCCCTCACATGGGGCGCGCCTACAGTTTCTGGCGACTCTGCTGGGGAGATTAGAGAGCTTGACTCGAACTCGTGATATCTTGTTTTGATTTCACTTAGGTGTTTCCTTGCATTGCATGTGCATTGGTGCGCCTAGGACACCGTGTTGGCCATCTGCTATTCCTGAACGGTTTGCCGGAGGCTTGTCTTGTTAAGGCATGACCACAAGGCTGACCGGTTACAGGCTCTACCAGTGTGGGAACACAAACCCCGGTTTTACCGAGGCACCCTTTTGACCATTCGACCTAGTGCATGTACGGAATCCATAGTGACCATTCCAAACTAGGACAGGTTGCTTACCCGATATAGGTTGTTTGAAACCACTATGTGCGTAGTGAAACCCTAGCTCCTGACAAAATAGGACAGGGAAACCATACCCCAACATAGGGGTGTTTTGGCTCTCTTTTACTTGCTATGTGCTTTTAGAGTGTATCTCTACAGGAACGTACATATCAGTCTGTGAGTTTGAGCATCAGGCCTATGGGCATCAGTATCAGTGTTTTTGAGAAACAGTTATATCTGCGGGTATTCGATTCAGTGTTTTGGGGCAGTGATTTTGGGGAACAGTGATCAGTATTAGAGTACAGCTGTTCAGCTACGCCTGTGTTTGTTCCGTTTGGGCTGAAATGCTGCATGTTTTCTCTTTCAGTTCAGAGATTCGAGTACAGAATAGCCAGTGTTCTCCCTCGCTGAGGCAAGGCAAATATCTGATCCGTTAGTCACCATTCAAGATCAGCGAACTTATCATGACACAGAATTCAGAGGAAATCGTGGTTATGACAGCCGCATTAGATCAAGGAATCATCCTGCAAAGTGAGACCAGTGTTGAAGTACCGCATCCACCCAGGTCGCCTGTTGCGCACCCGGTCTGGGCACCCCAGTTGTATCAAGCTCGTGAGCCCACTACATTCGAATTGAGGGGGATGATTGGTGACCTCCAGAGGTCTGTGGCAGATCTCGTTTACGGAATATCGGCTTCGCCACCAGCTGCACCATATGCCGGGAATTTTGTACCGCAGGAGCCCCCGCTATTGGGACGGATTGTGATCGAGCTCAGCCAACCTGAGGTTGTCTCAAGTTATAGCAATGGCATGTCAACATCAACCCAAGCCCTCGATTAGGCTGAGGCCAGAGGTAAGAACAAAATGAAGGCAGATGCCGATCCATTGAACAACTGCTGTGGGCAGTCGAGGCTTGAAAGCGGGGGAATGAATAAGCAACAGGTATTCGCAGTCGCGGCCAAGACTGTGGATGATGCCTTCCCCACTCCAACTGAAGGTAGTTCAAGCCAGGCAGAAAATCCGGATAGGCCCCGTCATGCAAGAACAGTTCCTTCACTCTAACTCTGTACCTGGGAAAGATCAGAAAGTCAAGGCAGTGCCTGCCGACCTTTCGCTAGTGCGTCTAGCAAGAATTCTCAGACTTCAAAGTACCTACCCGAGGGCGCAGGGTCTTCACGCTCTCTACATGCCGTTGTCTAAGGCACTCCAGATCCTGGCCGAAAGAGGGCATCTTAAACCCCTCGAGCCTCGGCCTCTCCCGAAGAATCTCCCTCTCACACATGACGCTGCCTTGTACTGCGCGTACCACCAGCAAACCGGTCACACTACCGATAACTATTTTCGCCTTCACCATGAAGTGCAAGATTTGATCGACAATGAGGTTATCCTCCCACCTACCTCAACAAAGTCTGTTACTACTAAGCTGTTGGACTTTGAGGATACTACAACAAGTATGTGATCGGGGAGTGAACCACCTGCGGGCGACCCTCGGTCGTATTTTGGATGTGGCGTCTGGCACGCATTTTTGAGCATCTGCGAATGCTAGTTGTAACTTCTGGCTTGGGTGTCGAGTCAGTCCTTTGTTTTGTTTTGAGTCTGTCTCATTCGTCTTGAGTCAGTTCTTTTGCTTAAGGGTCTGTCTTGTTGTAGCGAGTCAGTCCCCTTGTATAGAATGTCAGGTGATTCGGGTTGTTGCCTCGAACACTGTTTTTGTTTTCTTTTGAGTCTGTCTCTGCTATGGAGCCAGTTACAACCAGGAAATCTGAATGAAACAGCTGCGGCTATCATGTTTCCGTGCTTATTGCTACTCTGAGCTAGTTGTGCCAGAGGATTTGAATGAAACAGCGGAGCATCTCACTTGCTCTTCTGTGCTCTAAACTCATTGTATTGACCTAAGTTTTTCAAAACTTTTTTTGAACACTGTGGTGATGAAAACGAAGAGAAAGGAATTCCTCGGGTTTTACAAAACTTTGATCAATTTGAGAGAAAGTGAGGCATGCTAAGCCTTTAATGAATGAAATCATGTTTGTTAG